>OVAX01000128.1:0-126412 GCA_900406405.1 Lepidium africanum
ATCTGTAGCCTTGAAGTTTGTAGGGTGAATGAAAAGAGGCTAGTGTCTTCATGGATTGTTGTTGTCTTTGTTAGTGTTAAATATATTTGTAGAAGTTATTCTCTTCATGAATTGTAGAAGCTATTCTCTGTGTTAAATTGTCTTCTGTGTAACCTTGAATTGTCTCTTTTTGTTAATGTTAGTTTCATTGTCTTTGTTTGTCATTGGTAATGGAAATGAATTGAAATCGAATTGATAAGTTTAAACATCCAAAATACAAGAGTCAAACATACAAAAGCCACACTCAAAAACTTTCAAGCATTTGGTTTGTCTCATAAGAAATCATCTTTCCTAAAAAGTTTACTAATGTCAACGATTCAAAAGCAAAAAAGCAAACGACCACAATAGCATAAATCAGTCTTCATCTTGTAGTCTCAACTGAGTGAGTTGTCCTTGACTTCCATCTCCTTGAGGTAGAGTAGGTTGACTTGACTCCCCTTGTGAACCCTTAACATTTGAAACAATGGAACAATTAAATAATAATGACTCAACATAGCACCAAAACAAATTGACACCAATGTAAATGTAGTGAAAGAAAATAGAACATGTGATTGTGTCTTCTTGTGAAACCGAGAATTGTGGTTTGGCTTTCCACATATGGAACAATGCATTGTTCTCTTCTTGGTAGGCTTCTTCTTGGTAGGAGATTCATGAGCACTTTTCTTCACTACTTTCTTCTTTACTTTCTGGGTAAACATTGTTCTTGACTCTAGGCTCATCTCGAAAGGCTAGAATTTCTCGCTTAAGCTCGTACGCATCTCGCTCAGTTTGTTCCTCGTCGTCTGAACCATCAACGTCGCTGTCGTTCTCACGATTTTCATCGCGACCTTCAAAGTCCATGTCGCCTCTCTCAACAATTGGTACAAGCTGCAACGAATCCTCCTCCATCAACGTTAACTATCGATCTCCAGAGCAAATTTCGATTTCACGTTCCTGATTTCTAAAGAACAAGAATTTGGGGATTTTGGTGTTTTAGGGTTCGTGATTTGGGTGTAAAGCTTTTGTTATACGGGTCATAATTTTGTTCTAATCGGGTCAAAATCGGTATTAATTCGGTTAATGGTTGAGTTAAAACCGAAGCCATTTTTAAGAGGTAACAGTAACCCGTAATTAACCGCACAATTGTGCAATTATATCGAATTTACAATACTTAATGTTTAATTAGATCGGTATTTATAACTTTAGGTGCAATTAGACTTATTCCATATAATTTTGTGTGCAATTAGATCGAAGATCGAAATTTGGGTGGACCAGTTGTTATATCCAAACTTCGGGGTGGATCTAGACCATCAACCCTTAGTAAAACGAGTTATATTTCGTTTCCGTATCTGGATTTTTAGACATAACTGAATCAAAAAAAAATTTAATTATTCTACTTGTGAATTTAATGTTATATTCCTCATGTCGTTAATGTCATTTGCGTATATTTTCGATTTCTCGCAAAAATGAATTATAGTTTATCTTATTTAAGTACTAAGAGGGAAAGCCAACGAACGTCTGTCTAGTGACCACTTTAGCATTTTTCAGGTACTAGAGTTTGATTCCTCCTTCATGTAAAAAGAAGAAAAAAAAAGATTTTAGAATATGTATTTTGACTATGGATCAGACTTTGTCAATCCAATTATAAAAGTAAGGTTGACAAAAAATACTAAAAGGAAAATAAATTACTTGAACAATATAAATATTCTTGCATATGGCAATTCTGGCGACAACCATGTACTCACTTATAAAATTTTTGTCCTTTTGGAAACTCATATAAATTTACTACATTCTACAACAAATATGCATTTCTTTTTTTTTTTTTGTGAAATAACAAATATACATTGATCAGCTAATAGATATCTGTAATTTTATTTTTGTATGAGGCAGAAGATCTTGACTTTTGATTATGAAGGCCAGTTGTTGCCACTTTGGTTGGAGTTGCCCGAAAATCATAACTATTCATAAAATTGGATTAGTCGATCTTATCTTCTTTATCTAACGAATTTACATTGGAAAAAAAAACAAGGTGATTTTAGTTTTTGTTGAACTCGATCCAGATCCATAAGACCATAACCTAGTTGACAAAAAAAATTAAGAATACAATTTATATGCTTCTACGTCATGATCTAATTTTAAGCTATATCACCTATTCACCTAAATCTCTCGTATACAATAAATTGAATACTTTAATTGTTATGCTATTTCAAGAATATATCTTAATTGCTAAGTGTAAATTGTTGATTTATTCTTTATAAAATCTCTAAATCATAGCTAATGGTTCCCTTAATATAGGAACAAGACACAATAAAATAAAATAATACAAGGAAAGAAATAAAACTCTGGCGACAACCAAAACACAAGATAATGTAAGACTTAGGACATAAGCTTTTTGCATCTCATAAGACGCAAACGCGGTTTCTTGGAATTACACACCAAGTGTGTTCGTAATCACGCACAGACATTTTCACCTATATAAATACATAACAATATATCACAACCAAAATATTATACTACTCAATACAAAACGTAAAGCTCGATCGATCGGTAGAAATAATTAAGAAAATGTTTGATTGGATACATGGAAATTCTCGATTACCAATCTCCTTATCTGTACGTTAACATCTATTCTTTCTTTCTGTTGATGTCTATTGCTAAAACGTTTTGTTCATTTTCTAACGATTAATTGTTTTGTTTTTTTGTTTATAGATTGTGGAGCTTTTGGTAGACATGGATTGTCAAGGATGTGAAAAGAAAGTTCGAAGAGCCATTTCCAAACTCGACGGTAAGCAAAATTCGTAATACAAAAACTAAATTTTTATTTGTATTATTAGGGTCGGCTCAAACTTTTTGTGGCTCTGGACAAAACTAAAATCTAGAAAATCAACACATCCTAAAATAAAACTCTTTTTGAACTATCTCTTTTCATGGATACGATACTTTTTTTTATAGGTTTTGGACCGTCACACTTGTTATTCTGTCCTTTGAACTGGGTCTGCTTATCATATAGCTTTTGTAGACATTTGTTTGGTCTCAATGCAAATCTCATAACATTCAATTAATCAAATTTGCAGGAGTGGACACAGTCGAAATAGATATGGATCGACAAAAAGTGACGGTAACAGGATACGTAGACAGAGAAGAGGTTCTAAAGATGGTGAAACGAACGGGACGAACTGTAGAATTCTGGCCTTATGCTTATAATGGATATTATGGTGATTATTATTATACACAGTCTTCTCGATACTTGGAGTCGGACCAATCGAATCAAAGTATGAATTATCAGACACAAAATACATTTTCATCTATTGGAAAGTATTACGTCGACGATATTCAAGATAGAGATCACAACTACTCTTCTATGAATGGTTATTATCTTCGTCCATCCCAAAAAGTTCAAACTACTATTGATGAAAATGCTCTTCATCTTTTTAGTGATGATAATGCACATGCTTGTTGTATCATGTGATTTGTATTATTCTTTCATTCTTTTTTTTTTTGTCAAACGTATTATTCTTTCATTCATTTATTCATTTTATTGTAACAAAACAAATTTTCTCTGTTATTCTTTCATTCATTGATTCATTTTGTAGTAATTAAGTTTGTTTGGTACTAAAATATTAAGGGTTTAGGGGTTCTTATTTTGTTTTATTTGATAAAGTAATTTGTAAATTTTTATACAAAATTTCAAGAATTCTATATCTTATGAAATTTAGAATTTTCCAATATTATTTATTACTGGTTAAATTATATTTAAATAAATCAATTAAAAAGAAAACAAATCAATTTTTTAATGTGTGTGCTATTAACTAAACTTATTAAATTTTGTAACGGAGATAATTTATTTCAAGAAAATTTCCATTTTAGAACCAAAAAATTTAGAAAGCTAATAGATACAAAAATTTAAGAAAACATGTAAAACTACTAAATATATCTTGTATGCTAGAGTCGAGTTCACCATAATCTGGTGATTACATGTCTTTGCTAATAACTTAGGTATCTGGAATTCGATTTCACTTATTCTATGTGAATGTGAGTAAGAAATTTTATAGATACTATGAGTATGAGTTATGAATCAAGTTTTGGGTTTTGTCCATAAAAAAAATATTGTATGTTAGGATGCCTTGTCGTTGCTGACGGGTTTTGACCTATCTTTGCCACATATCGTATACATGAAGGGAGAATATATGGGCTCTCAGAATATATCAAATAACAATGGGCTTCATTTAATTACACATTTATTGGACCTATTATATGCCCAAAAAAGGTCTTTTTGTGATTTTTTTTTTTTTTTTTTTTTTAGTGCGATCTCGTTGTGATTTGCAGAACGATTTTACCATTCTTCGTTTGGAGAAAGAAACGACAATTGAAGCGCTACAAATTATCTAACTCTCATAATAGGATTGTTATTAAGATTCCAATCTAATCTCAGTACAGCTTTGATATATACAATGATGGTTGCATTTATATCGAACACTCACACTTGAGATCAAAATATAGGGACCTCAAAATATATTATAAATTCCATGTTATTAGCTATTTGTAGAGAAGTTTGGAGTTTGTACGATTTGCTGTAATTTGCATTTTCAGCTTTTGGAACTTGTAAATTGATTGGTTTTTGAAACTTACATATAAAGTTTTATCTATTGAATCATGTGCAGAAGCTGTTCATTAAGTGTTGTCCGAATAATTAAAAGTGTCCAAAGAGACAGACCCACATGAATCTGATTGAGACAAAATCGATGATGATGCTTCTTTTATAAAACCCATCTCAGGTGGTGCAACCACCAACCACCACTTACATATTTGTCGCAGTTACATTGGTCTCTTCTGTTCTGACTAATCTCTTTGGTCAATCTTATATGGTCCCTCTTCGTATTCATTGCTCGGTTTTACTCTCTTCCACCGTCCACATGATTTTTGCTTCTTTTTCTTCATTTCAGTTTTATGTGAATAGATCCAACAAAATATCAGGTACATCCAAATCTGAAGTCAAGCCTTGTTTTAAAGTTTAACGGGTAAGGTTAATCTCAACTTGACATTAATGTCGTGTAACTAAGGAACAAAGAATCAACGCAAATGACGTTTAACAGTCAAAACGAAGAACATGACTCATGATGATCTCTCTCTTTCGTGGCGTTGACGTTGACTCACTTTAGAACTGACCTAAAGAGATAAGAGAATTGATCACTTGGAACAACTTTATAAACTACTTGCGACTTTTCTTATATTTATCATTCTATTTAATGAATAAATACATTTATTAGTTTAACTTTAGTTTTGTTCTAATCACCATACCCATTAAGAGAGTTTTCTTTAAAAGATGTAATCTTTTTGACTTGGTTTGTCGCATTATCGTTTACTTTGACATACTCTTGGTGTAGTTGTTGAAAGCTAATCTTCTCGCCTGTGCAATTTATTTGTTGTTGTTACACTATTAGTTTAGGAATATAGATAATTTAAATAAAAGTAAAAAAGTTACATATATGGAGTTGTATCAGCAATGGAGACATTATTGTGGTGGTGGTAACGTATATGATTGATCGTCTTATGTATGATATTGACAATATATACTTTTACATGGGACCATCAAAGATATTCGTTAGCTTCTTAGAAAGATAGATAAAATCTATCTTACCTTTTATTTCACAAACTTTAAAATCTTATGTCTAAAGATTCAGCAATTGATATGAAGTTAAACTAGGGTAAAAATAGAAATCTAACCATTTAACCAAAAACTTTAACAACAACTCACAATAATGTTAAGAAAATAAAGCTCTTACTTTGTCTGTTTGTTAGAACATCTTTCAAATGTATGTTTAGAGGTTAAAAACAGAACTAAAAGAGAAAATTATCCATTAACCTTTTGATTTCCCCAAAAGTATGAACAAGAGACTCCTATAGCCAAAGCTTCAGGACCAAAAACATATTCATTAAAAAAAAAAAAGGATTACATCTACAAACACTAATTAAAATTAAATTAAGATGAAAGATCGATTACATAACTTTCCATGATTCAAGCGTCGGAAAAGTCGGGTAATTACTCAGTTCCACGGCGGAGCTACCACCACCACCACTAACATTTGTATTCACCACCGCACTAGACTGATGAAACGAATTGTTTAATGGAGAAACAGATCCTTGTTGATGATTTGATAAAAACGACGACGTATCTAATGTAGGAACAACAGAAGAAGACGGTGGTAGTCTAGAAGCGAGTCTTTGTGGTTCTGGCTTCACAATCTGAGTAAAAATGCCATTAGAAGAACCACCACCGATGAATTTAGCTCCGGTTACTTGTTGAACCATCTGCCGGAAATTAGCTGCGTCTGCTGTTATAAACGTAGTTTGAGATTTCTTCGTAGAAACTCGAGATCGACGTTTCGTTGTTTTAGCACCGGAAACACCAACACCTCCTCCTCGTTTTCGTTTAGCTCCGGCGAGTTCTGGATCTGAACCGAAGGAGACGTTAGAGAGAGTTTGAGGAGGAGAAAGATCGGAGACGATGGGTGTGGAATCGAAGTAAGGAGAAGGAGAAAGAGGAGAATCAGTGGTAGAGATTGATTTATGAAGAGCTTTAGCGAGTAAATCAGAATCGTGAGAGAAGTAATCAGAGTTAAGCCATGAATCGATGTTGAAGTTTTGACGGAATGACCAAGCCTCAACACTTGCTAATCCCTCAGAGGAAGCCATGGAATATTCGAATCTTCTGAATTTTCTGTTAATGGATCATTTGTGAGTGATGAATGAAGGAGAAATGAAGAAGCAGAGAGATGATGGTTAAATAGGACGGCGAAGAGAGAGAAAGAAAACGCGTTGAGAAGAGAGAGAAAAGAAAAGACACGCGTCACCAGAAATGTACGGAACTCTGACTGACTCAGCTCTGTTTTTTCGTCTCTTTGGTCTGAATATTAATTAACTAAACTCACTTACTCGTTTATGAAGCCACTAATCTCTTCTTAACTATACGAGTATTGTATGTCCGAAATAAATAACAACACTCTTCTTAGTCTTAATTAGCTATCGATAACTAATTCGACATTATCTCTTCGTTTATGTTTTCAATAAAAAATTTGAAGATAATGAAAAGTAGTTTCATTTGTTTAATTTCTTCGTTACTGTTAATATTTTTCTTCAAAGAATCGTTCTAACATCATATTCTTATTTTAAAAAAATTGAAATATTATTTTACAATTTCAGTATTATTCTTAGCAATTTTTTTTTAAAAAAATGTTAAGAATCAGAAAATATTTAACTATATAGTTACAAATGTATAAAAGTTTTCAAATACTATATTTTAGTTTATACAAAATATTTTGTCAATTATTTAATTTATTCGTCACAAAGTTTGTGATATTATAGTTAATAATATATAATTCTAACAATTGTATTGAAATTATTTACAAATTGTCACATATTTATAATAATATTTTGTATACGATGTAATATATTATTATCATGGTTTAATTTCTTTTTGCTACACGTAAAAAGAAATTAGATTTTATACTATAAATTTTGTCGATTAAATTATTGACAAAATACAAAAATAAAAAATCAAATTGTTGACAAAATAAAAAGATAAAAAAGAATTTGAAGTTTATCTAATTAAATTCTTAATTAGTCATCATTACAATTTGTGTTTTTAGAGTCATTTCAGAAACTTGTATAACTCACATAATAAAATTTAACATCTGATATTTTATATAATGGATTGAGTTGTCATGTCCTTGTTAACAAATAAACATTCTAGCTCAGCTAAAAACGTCGCTAAACTTTGGTTATGCACCCACTATTATCAGAAGCTCAGCCGTTTCGGCTTTTTGTTCAAACTTGAAAACATTTAAAACAATGGGTTACATAAATACAAGTAGGACCACGTGATCAATACTTGCAAGCACTAATATACTACTCCTCCTTGTGTTTTTATATAGATAATATTTTCCTATTAAGAAATTACTAATTATTTTATTTTTTTTAAACAAAATATAGTTTATCACAAATTTCAAAACTGTTTAGCCAACCACAAATCAATCTCAAAATTTAAAGATTCAAAAATACCAAAATTGTAATAAATTTTACATAAAAATATTAAAATATCAACTAAAAAACAATTTTATTTCTAAAACATCAATTAACAAAAAACAAAGAGAGTATTTTGTTATTTGCCTGGTATAGAGATATTTAGATACTTGGTTTTTATTTGTTCAACAAATTTTAATTACAGTATTCAAAGCTGTTCCGTTTTTGTATTGATTTTTATAGTTTTCAAATTTATCGCCAGTGTGAGAGAGAGGCATCATATTAAATTTTGTTTCCTTTTAAGTACTCTATATTCTAGTGGGACAAATTAATAGACGTATTATTATCAGTATGTTTTATTGTTTGTTTAAATCCATACCACTTACAAACATTAAAACAATGGTATATGTCGTAAATTGCAAGGAATAACATTTAAAGAAGGAATTCTGATAATAAATCCAATTATGGTTGACCGATTTTACAACGATATTATTCAATTTTTAAATTGTTATTTTATTGTGGCTGGATATACATCTACTGTTTGACCTATTTTTATTCTTGACCATTTAGGTGATGTAGTGACAATTTTAATTTAAAAAATAACAATGAGAGACAATCAGTATGTTATTTTGTATTAGTATATATACAGCTAAATGATTATACGTTTGTAACATTGATCTCAATATCTTACCTTTTATATGTCATTAGTGTATTATTATCTAATGAAAGTTTTCGAAGGGTTGAATTATAATATATATATATATATATATGGTTATTTACTCAATATCAATAAGGTCTATTATACATATAAATTAGAGCTCTGTTTTTTTTTTTTCTAGTGACTACTTTCCCAAAATCAATAAGTATAATCATTCAACTAAGTTAATATAATTGAATTGGTCAAGGATTTGTCCTAATTGCTTCATTTTGATAGGGTTCGAATCTTCCTTGCTGAAAACTTGATTTTTTTTTATAGATCTCGAAGATTAACATGTGACTACATTATATGTCAGACTGACAAGATTAACATACTTACAGGAAACATTATATGTCATTTTCTCAACTTAAAAACTCATAGCATATACATTTAAGTATGTAACTGATACAAGACTGTGTAATGTGGGAACTAGAAGTGACAGAGTGTTGCATGAATCATGCTTTTTAAATTTGCATGGACAATCTATAATTATTATTTGCTACGTCATTAATTGTTTTTTTTTTTGCTAAAATAACGCGTTTTCACGAATCCCAATGATGTCTCTTCCTCATCACTTGCCTTTCACTGTCCTCTTTTAGCCCCATTCTTCTTTTCCTCCATTTATTTATTTATTTTCTTCATTTTATTATCTAAAACTATACTCCTACTTGTTGATTTGCACTTTCCTTATTTACTTTACGTGTGCTATGATAAAAATAGATCGGGATCAAAGTGTCAAATTCACTAAAAATAGTAGCCACTAACGCATACATAATAGTAAAACAATATACTTTTTTTATTGATCGTAAAATAGTTTAACATATACATTTTCAAAAAAAAAAAATAGTTTAACATATCGCATTTTTTTTGATAAAGAACATAATGCATAATTCATACCAAAAAATAATAATGCATTTTTTTCTTTAAAACGTTTATTTATACAAAGAAGCCGTTGTCGTGAGTTCCAATACTGTCTCTTACAACTTGGTCACATGCTTTTTCCGACGCAAGTTCCTAGTTTTATCAAGCGCAGAATCTTGGTCTTGCGATGTCAAATTAAAATACCCAAAACGCGTCAAAAGGTATAATAATACAACTCAAAAAAATATAAACTTGAAAATGCATTTGTTATTAGAATAAATATTTTTTTTGTAAACATTTGTTTCTACTGCCTCTTATCCGTACTAAGTGAATACGTATTACAACAGCAACTTGCAAGCCACACATTATTGTACCAATCGTTTGTGATTGTTACCAATAATTTACATAAACAAACGCGAGATATGATTATTACGCCCACAATAATTATTATTTATACGAGACGAGCACTTATCTTTAGTTTTTGCTTAACATACGTGTGGGATGAAAGAATCTGATTGCGTGAAGAAATCTCTTTTCATTTTATTTATTAGGGATTTAAGATATGCATATAACTATACAACTCTACGTATATGATATGGTTGAAATTTAAAGTCAGACTAAAAACCAAGCAAATTAATAATTTAGTGTATATAAGAGTTAGAGTACTATAATTAATAGAAGAAGATGGACCCATGCAAAAAAAACAAATGAACCAATTAATCTTTCACATAAGTCTCCTCCACAGTCTTTTGATTTTAAAGACCAATTATTGAAGACGCAAACATTGGATGACGTCCGCAATGTACCTTCAACAATACGCTTGATTAATGTTTCATTCGTTTGTATATATAAAAAAAAACATGAATTTGATAAATACCTAAAAAGCATATTGATTTTTATATATTCCACTCTATTTTTGGCCGAAAATATTAATACTTAACAACTGACTGTCATATATTGAAAATTTGTAGTAATAAATCAAAAACAGAAGAAGATATATATATATGTTTACTGTAATCAATTATACTTGTAAAAATGAGGAGTCAGCAAAAAATAGTGTATATGAGAGTCTATGATATGAGTTGTAAAACACTAGTAACGTCCCGATCATTGACATTAACAATTATGAGTAGCTGCAAACACATCATTATCCTTATCAGCAGTTGTTTTGAATGTAACATAAAATACTTTTATTTGCACCATCCATCAATGATATAAAACTGTATATTATCAGGTTGGTTCATCGATGATATAACAGATCGATGAGTGAGACGATTCACGTGCGTTCTTCAACAAGTCCAAAGTTCATACTTGGTAAATGCTGATAAAAAAAAGTAGATCATGCAAATCATGCAGAACATAGGCAGATCATACAGAACACATTTTATATTATTATTTTATTATAAGATACTTTTTAATTTTGTAACTATTATTTTGTTTTATTACCGGAGTCAAACCCGGACATGAACTAAGAACCAAACGAATACCCAAAAACCCAATATTATAATATTTTTAGAGTATTTTATGAATTTATTTTGGTAATATTAGATGTTTTTTGAATATTTGGGTATTCAACTATGTTTTAAGTATTATTTTGGCATTTTAAAAGTATTTTTTTTAGTATTTGAGGATATTTTTCGGATATTTGAGTATTTGGATAATTTTTCACTTTTTTTAATCTTATAAATTAATGTTGTATAGAAACGATCCAAAACCAAACAAAAATAGTGATTTTTAGTGGTTTTTAAATTTGGATCTAAACTCGAATGAAACTGATCTGTATTTTTGTTTATCTTTGATACATTTTTGTGATTGTCCTATATTTCTATAAATTTTTATAGTAAATGTTCTTGCAAATTAGTGTTTATATTTGATGGTTTTTTATGTTCATAATAATCACAATTTCTTTTAATACATAAGAAGAGCAACAAAATAGAACTAATTGATCATAAACGTTCTAATAAAACCAAAAAGTAATTGCCGAGTTCTTCTCAGTCTGGTGGTTAGGATGATCTAGCTAATGACTATGGAATCTAGGGTTCAATTCCTCTCCTCTACGCAATTGCTAGATTAAATAGGAATTTTAAGGGTTGAGCTAGGCTATGGATCGAACCTTGTCGATCCAATTGTTGACAAAAAAAACCCAAGCTTCTCACTAAATTATATTAGATTACTTTCATTCCGGCCAAAAACATTTGTGTTTATTTTATAATATTTTAGGAGGAAAATCATTATCGTATTGTATTGTGACATGTGAGATTATATTATCTAATAAAAGTTTATAAGAATTTATATTTTACTATTTTACATTCTTAATATAATTAATAGGTAACTTAAAGAAAAGAATCATCTCCATGAATTTATAGGAACTAATGAAAATACTAGTACATAAATCTAGCTAATTTATAGGAATCATGTACATACTTTGATACAATATTGACACATGTACATCAATAGGAAAAAAAGAAAGAAAAAAAAGGGCTGCAGATCACTCTATTTTAATTACTTTTTGTACTGCATTTTTTATGAGTAAATGGAAGAATTAAATGCAATTGACCCAAACTGCATTTAATCTGCATTTTCCCATCAAACATTCAAAGCTTTAAAGAAATAATTTCGTTTTCTTAATAACTGAATTCATAAATTGTTCGAGTCGGATCTACCACAAAGTGTTTTGATCATTCTCTTTAAAGAATTAGAGGGAAAACGGACAAGAAACTCTTAAGGTTTGGAAAAGAGAAGTATGAAGTCAAAGATAATGTCGAGTTCGTATTATTGCTTAATGCGTATCAAAAAGTAGATCCCTTTTTTGAATGACCTTTACCCCTAATTATAGATTATAGAGGCGGTTTACAATCCTAAACAAATAAGGAAATATTAAAATTTCTTTAGATCATAATAGACTGCCTAAATTTTAGGAAATTTTCCAAATCAGAATAGGAAAATTTTTATTTATTTGTTGATGACGTGTCTTCCGAGTTCGCTATTCTTTCTGATGCTTATCCGAGAAGGTGCTCTTCTGAGTTGTCACTTATGCAACCGAGATGAAACTTCGATAACTTTGCCGAGTTCCGCACTTAACATTTTTTGGATGATTGTCTTCAGTAGACCGAAGTAGGATCTCGGACCCACCTCCAATACAAATTAGATACATAACTCTGAATCTATAATTCTTGATATTCAATCTTCCTGCTTTAATCATTCGATTATTATTTTAAACTATTGTGCTAGATCCGGTTCCAATAATTAGTCGAATCTAAAATTTTGATATTTTCACTATAAACTAACTATTATATTTCAACCTTTAGTTTGTTTTGATTAGCTAACTCTATTTGTCACTTTAAAGCTGTTTATAAAATCATTTTTTGTCAACAGTAGACTATATTATAACAAATCATAAAGAGTTACATCAAAAAAATCATAAGCATTCTCGCTTATACGACGGGCGAAAGTATCCACTTTATGATTAAAAGATCTGGGAATGACAGAAAGAGAGAAACAAGAAAATAAAGAACTAGCCTCAATAACTCCTCCTGCCAGAGAAGAAAACCCGGCCACTCCTCTGGACGATTAATAATCTTTAAAACCGTCTCACAATTTGTGATATCTCCACCTCCATGATATGTAGCGTCAGGAGAGATTCCATTGCCCAAAGAACAGCTTCAACTTCTGCATGAAGGGTAGGAAGACTCCGGTGGACTTCTCGAGCCCCCATGTACTCTTCTCCCACTGAATCTGGAAAGCATAACCAACCTAAACCCGTTTGATGGTCGGTATTCTTCCAGGAAGCATCCACAAAATATTTGTAGCCTGTGAAACTTCGATTAGATGAGGATGGGAAAGCCAATAGAGACTTTTTAAAAGCGGTATGAACTTCTAAGGGGACTCTAAAGTCCTTAAGTTCATTTCAAGCTACAAACCATTATTTATAGTGTGCTTCCGCTTGAATAAGTATGTTACATGAATCTATATCTCGATTTGAGAAACAATGATCATTCCGCGCTTTCCAAATATGTCAAATAATACATGGGAATATGTTGGTTTCATCTTGATCAGGTAGCTGCCAGAGCAAATAATCAAGATTGTACCAAATTGATTCGTCAGGAAAAAAATCTGACGCATAAGGGATACATGATAGTGCCCAAGTTTGAAGCGCTGATGGGCATTCAAAAAGGACACGATTTATGGTCTCGTTGTCTGCACCACAACGTGTGCATCTAGTATCACAATTGATTCCTCTCTGAGTTAGATTCTGCTTAACTGAAGTACAACCCGATAAAGCTTGTCAAATAAAATGTTGTATTTTATTTGGACAATTAAACTTCCAAATTTTGTTATGCATGGCTTGAAAAATTTGGACCAAACTGACTTACTTCTAGCAATGAAAAGGATTCTTCAGTTTGATATCCAGATTTGACAGTGTATCGTCCTGTTTTAGTAAAGTGCCAACCCCAGTAATCTGGTCACTGCCTACGTGGAATGGGGATTCCCAAAATTAGTTGGACATCGCTAGGCTCAAAGTACTGGCGAACTAGAACTTCTTTCCAGAACCCTGAACTATGATCAATGAATTGGTCAATAGTCAAGTCAAGAAACAAGTTTATATTCGAAAGAGATGCTAGCTGGGGAACAATATCTGGTATCCACGGATCTTGCCAGACCTTAATTGTTTTACCATTACCAATTTTCTTAATGATCCCTTTGGTTTTTTAAGATCTAGCTGAGGAAATCCTTCGCCATATTTTCGCTGTTAAAGGACATTGGTCCTTATAATAACGTCTTTTCATCACTTTCGCAAAAAATGAATCTGGGAAATCAAGTAATCACCAGAGTTGTTTAGCTTGAAAAGCTGAGTTAAATTCCTCCAAGCTCTAAAGCCCAAACCTCCTTCGGATTTTGGTTTACACAATTTTTTCCATTGTTTCCAGTGGATACCTTTGGAGATTTCTAAGTTTGACCACCAAAAATTTGCTATTGCAGAATTTAACTTTATTATAACCGACTTAGGTAAACGGTAACATGACATTACATAAGTTGGTAAAGCGGTAAGAATAAATTTAATTAAGACTTCCTTTCCAGCTTTTGATAGAAATTTAGAAGACCAACTATTTATTCGTTCCTGAATCTTTTCGCGTACAAATACAAAAACCTTAAGTTTGGCTCCACCTATGTTTTCCGGAAGACCTAAATAAGAACTCATTCCTCCTATGTTGGTAATCCCAAGAATTCGATGTAATTTTATTTTTAGACAATCTGTGACAGCATGTCCAAATTGAATAGATGATTTATCAAAATTAATTTGTTGACCAGATACTGGGTCATACTCTTTGAGTATTTGTAATATTTGAGTAGCTTCTTCCTTGGTAGCTTTACAGAAGAACAAACTATCATCTGCAAACAGAAATGAGAAACAGTTGGGCTAGCACGAGCAATTGATAAACCCGTGATGAATTGTCGTTGCTCGGCCAGTCGTAATTTGGAAATAAGGACTTCCGTACACAAGATCAATAAATAGAGTGACAAGGGATCTCCCTGTTTTAATCCCCGATGTAGAATAATACAATCTCCCGGAATGTCGTTAATAAGTATAGAGTATTCTATATTAATAATACAGTGCATGATACATCGTATCTAATTATCACCAAATCCTAACTTTCTTAATAAAATATCGATAAATTATCATTATACTTTGTTATCTGTTTTGCTCCTATTTGTTTTTGTTTTTATGGTCATAAAATTATTTAGAAAACTAAAAAGAATAGAAATAATATACTAATACGTGATTAAAGTAGATATGAGATCTATTGTAGTCAAATAAAATCAGAAAATTAAGTGTCTCTTTTGATTTTTAAAAATGAAAAACGAAAGTAATTGATATGACGGAGGAAGAAAGTCAAGAGACGCCAGCGATGTCGTCATCTTATAAAATGAGGTAATCATGACATTATCATGACGATTCATTCATTCACATAATTAATTAGTATTAGTAATACTATCTCTTTATTCAGATAATTTATTTTAAAAAAGTAAAAATAAGAAAAGAAAAGAGGCACGTGAGAATGTTGACTTGAAGGAAGCGGTCGTGTCAGTGCATTGTTCCCAAAGTTGGTTCATCGCTTCCAATACAACTCCATCCATCTCTTGTCCCCCAAGCTTCTCTTCTTCTCTTTCTCCTTTTTGCTTTTCTTCAAATTATATAAGATTCCACTTTTATTTTTATAAAAACTCACCGTCAAACATTCATTGATATCAAATTATTCTTTAGATTTTTTGATGTACCTGCAAAGATATGAATAATGGCTCATTTAAGAAACTAATGTACTTTTCAAAAACTGATTATCAATTTTGATCGTTAGATTATTTGGAAACAAATCTATACTAGAATAGTTAATTATTTTTTTGTCACTTTAAATCAGTAATCAGAAAGTTTTATTTTAACTAAAAATAGAAGAAGGAAACAGGCACATAATTTATCAAATTATGGGAAAGTGGGTTAGGCTAGTGGCCCCTCAATAATACTTTCATCCTAAAATGTTTAGGATTCAAATCCAAACAGAAGCTAAATGGGTCCCAAATTGTAAAGAGAAAAAAAAAATCAAATTAAATATGGATTAATTTCCTACAGATGCTTTTGTTTTTCGTGATTTATACCATTAATTGGCTAACAATTAAATACAATTAAGAATTTTAGACCAAGTCATAAATTTTGCAAAATGTATTCCAAAATAAGAACAACTTTTCTATTTAAGCAAAAAAATAACAATTTTTTAAAAAAAATCCTAATCTTTCTGTTAAAGAATCTATTTTGCTCCTAAGGTAAGTTAACACTACAAGAAACTAAACTTTGTTAATCACTATGTTAGTCATCGTTAAATACAAAACAAAATCTCTAATCCCTTTTATTTTTCATGTAAATTATATGCTTGTGAATTTTTGAGAACATAAATGCATATGTTAATAGAAAGGCATAACCGAGCAAATTTCTTCATGAAAGTATAATTATCAAACGAAACAAATCTAAACCAAAATAAAATCGACACAAACCAAATCAAACCAGACATGCGTTTTTGTTCTTTTGAAACAAAGACAGAAAGGAACAAAATCAAAAGAGTTTCCTCGAACTAGAGCTTTCAGGTATTAATCACTTCTGTTTTGTATTCAAGAGATCCGCACACACAGCACATATAACCATGACTAGGATTCTACCCGCGCCTTGGGGCGGGTGTTAACATATTACGTGAGTTGATTAGGCATATGCCATTATTCATTTGGATTGTAGTTTACCTGACTTGTATAGGTTGTTAATAACGGATTAGTTATTGTTGAATCGCTGCAGTTGTCCACAACTTGATGGTTGCACAAATGATTGTATATTTTGTGAAAGTATTAGTAGAATGTGGGCGTAGGGCAGCCTTATAATTAGTAAAACTTCAGACCGTTTAATCCAAATACAATTATATTCTGTGTATACTTATAAGTATACAGAAATCGGAATAGTGGAAACAACAATCAAAAGTAATTGTATAGACATCTTCAGTGAGCATAACGAATTCAAGGACTCCAAATAATGAGACCACATGATGTTGAAATCTCATAAAATTAGATACATAATTTAAAAAGAAAACTATGGGTATTCAGATGAGCTTATATATGTTTGCATAGTATTAATTGGGAATATGTATGGTTTGTAAGACAAATATTTGGGATCAAAAATATATATACAGACACTAATAGATATCGAGTCTAGTAGGTATATCAAATAGGTGTACTATGTTGTTGTACTTTGTTTGATAATGTTATGATATGAATTAATCACTAACACAATTAGATAAAAGTTTAACTTCAACTACTTAGAACAACAAAATGCAAAAAGAAACACAATGTTTGGTTTCATTACGAAGCAGCAGACAACCAATTCAAAACCCAAAGAGTTTGCGTACGAAATCCAAACTTAGAACAAACATAAGACTTGTGTACAAACGCTACACAAGTCATCTCATCTTCAGAGCCACCACTACCCAATCATCACCACATCTCTAATCCTCGTATCCATCCTCTTACGAGTCTTCACCACCTGATTCAAAATGATTTAAAATACTATCATCCACTTGACCTCACCAACAATAAAGCCTTTATTTATTAAATACTAACCTGTTGACAAAACAGTATTGCATAATCTCTTGAACTGTTTTCCTCCAATTTGTTTTTGATGCAGATGGCTTACCACCAGATTCTGAAGGCGTACCATTATGCACCACAGGAGGATCCACAACAGGAGGATCCATAAAAGTATTATCCACATCATGAGGGTCAACAACAGGAGGAGCCCTAGTTTGATGAAGATCCAGAACTGGATGCTGGGTGTTCAGAAGACTCCAAATCATTGCAGAATTTGGCAGCGAAAACTTGGACTTCAATTTCTTGGAAATAGATAAGATGTGAGCAAACATGATGTGTCCCATATTGAATTTCAAATTGCGAGTTATCTGATAGAGAAGAACACAACGCGTGATTTGTACATAAGTCTCATTGTGCGATGGGTACCAGTTCGTACACTTGTATAACTCTTTGTAATCATCATTGAAATCATCTGCAATAACAATATCTTCCAAAGCCTCTTCTCTCCATTTGTCAGACGGGTAGCCAAAGTAGTTTCATCCAAACCACCCCAATCAATCTGCACTTCGTCTGTAGTGTAATCTGGTAAGCCAAACAACTCATTTATCCTTTTAGAAGAAATCTCATAAGTGTGGCCTCTCACAAAAACAGACACAACAGAGGGAAAGTTAGCCCAGAACTCAAGAATCACAGACAAATCATCATTCCCAGTTAGAGTAACAGTTCACATCAACCCAGCATTTTTTATCCAAGACTTAACAGTTTCTCTTTCGGTAGAGGTAAACAATCTCTCATGAATGACTTTATTAGTGAGAAGTACCTGATATTTTCGCTCAGCTTCAACAGATATGAAACGTGAAGCATCAAGGTGCTGGAGAAGGAATAGACTGTAACTCTCCGAGACTTACGACAACCTTCTTTCTTCAGAACAGTAACACGTCGCTTAGTATCTGACCTAACAGCAGGCGAATCAACACGAACGGGATCATTTTCAGTCAGATCCACGTAACATAACAAAAGATTATATATGTAAAAATTACAATTAATAAATTTTACAACATACAATCATAACTAACATTTTGTACATATATTTGTAACCAATTTCATGTTTGTTTGATAACAAACTTATATTACTAATAATTATATGAACAGGCTTTATGAGCATACACTTTAACGGCTTATTTTAGGAGTATTTCTTATGAAGACAGTGAATAATATTTCTGATGACCACAATGAATAAATATTTTTTTATATTCAAAATTCAAACCGACGCCTGGATTACCAATTTCAAAATATACTAATTGATTTTTAAAAATTTATATTTTAAATACAATATGAGGAATTGATGACAAAAATACAAAATGAGGAATTATACGTTCCTAAAAAAGTACATCACAATAATAAGAAAATCAAATTTTTTTTTACAGAAGTCTAATTCTGATCGTAAGGGTCGATGACAACTACAATAATGGAGGAGGCGTAAATCGACGAAGGAGATAATGGTGCAAATACGTCGCCGGTAAGGAAGACGAAGTCTGCAGCGAAAGGACAAAAAACAAATGACGTTACTGAGAAGAAGACGGAAACTTTTACAAAATCGATTAGCGAACATATGAATTTTTTTTTTTTTTTGTATAACACTGATACTAAAATACTTAACCAAATTCATTTCACCAAAAGATAGGTGAAAACGAAATCCAGAATACAACGTTAAATTTAACCATACGCTACTTAAAACCAAACACAAATACGCTACTTAAAACCAAACACAAATCTGAAGTAGCAACACTTAGAAATAAGTAGTTGATGCAACCTAAGATAGAAACAGGATAGAACATGATCCAATATTAATACAGCAACAGAAGCAAACATACAGAATATTAAAAAACGAACTAACATAAGCAAACATAAAAACATAAACACAGAATGAGATCATGGTTATCATTTGTCCTTCTTCATTTTATCAGCCTTCTCTTGTTTAACTTTTTTTGGGTCATACTTCACTTTCTTGCTTGACAGGTTTTCTTTTGGTTCCGTCTTTATGGTCGCAGCTAAATTGATGACATTAAGTGCTGTAGAGCTCTTTACAGGAACGTCAGTTAATTCACCATCTCTAATGTCAACTTGACCGGCAAGCATTTTATTGCCTTCTTTAGCGTTGCTTGCTGACTCCGCTTCTATAGCACTGACGTACGATTGTTGTAATTTGGAGATAGGAGTATTACTGCTCGATACTGTGGAACCAGATGTTTCATTACTACATGTCAGCTTAAGTACATGCTGCAAGAAAGTAGAGATATGTGTAAGTAATAAATATAAGCGATAAGAATCACAGATCATCTAATCTAATTGTAAGAGTTTTGTTGATAATGTGGTTAAAAATTGTAATAAAGGACTATAGTAGTTACCTGATCTGTATTAAAGTTACGGCGGCCTGACTCTTCTTCGTCCAAGTGTTCAAGCAAACTATCACCAAACCAAACCTTAGCAACCTTAAATGTGTCTTCAGTTTTGTAAACATTTTTTTGCTCGACCTCAAGTAAAAACAAATACGTTTTGCCCTTTATATCATTAATCGCTTGAGGTATATCATCAGGGTCTTCCATCTATAATACAGATCAAGAATTAATTTAGTTTGTACATATACTTTTTGTAAAAAAATATAATTGTAGCTTTACCTCGTCATAGCTTCCACCAAGAAGTGATTGTGCTGTGTGGCCAACAATTTCAACGCCAAACGAATCAAAAGCATGCATTTCGAAACACCAGTGTCATCCTTGATGTGAACATGGAGCTTGTACCTAAATACAGAGCCATATGTCAGTATATTGTTTTTTTGTTTATGGCAGTTTATAGCAATGTACGATGTCTGAATTAGTACCTAGCACCAACAGATTTGGCGTATTCATTACAGTGCTCGCAGAAGAACTTAGGCTTGTAGTGGGTGTTAGCCGGATTGTAATCAAGGATACTTTCTTTAACACTTTTTTGTTGCACTTCCGATAGGCAAAATAGAACCATCCTTGATCAGTGTCGATAGCATAGATAGTGCACAGAACATGGCATCTACCGACATGCATTCATTAAGGAAAATCAAAAGAGAATAAGTAAAAAGAAATTGCGTAGTTATCGGTTCTAATAAAAAAAAATATATTGAGTAGCAGCAGTAATACAAACCTCCATCATTTCAAGAAGTGATGAAATTGTCTTCCTATGGTATTGAAGTGTTAACTCATTGCTTGCACTTATGAGTTCCTTACTGCTGCTCTTCGAGAAAATAGGAATTATAACAACTGGTGTGTGTCAAAACTGGCCATTTAAAAAGAAAAACTGATTAGAAGAAGACTTTGTTTGATCTTCAAATTATAAGACATTATACTAAATGTGAGAACAAAGACTTAACTGTTCCTTCAGAGGGATAATTTCAGGATCGTTGTTATTGGTGATCAAGATTGACGTATCGAACGCATTGCTAACACTTAATTCGTCTGTAACATTCATTGATAACAAACGGTAAACTATGTTAGTTTTCAATAATCAAGCATTAAATTGTTAAAAGATACAGCAAATACTTAAGTTAAGGGAAATACCTTTCCAGATATTGATCTTAGCAAACTTAATGAGACAGTAAACAGGTTCATTGCATGCATTGATGTAGGCATCGTAGATTAAATCCGCATACTTATCCCAGAGAGTGCAGACAATTTGATTATAACTGCAGCAGTAATGAATAAAATGTGAGTGAAACATCAAATACAGTAACCTAATCAAATATTAGACAACATAGGATACTAACTCAGGGTCTCGTAACACGAAATCGATCTTCTTTGTGTCTTTCCCACGAGCCACCAAATATTTCATTGGCCCAATATTCACCAGCTTTCCAACAATATCTGTATGCCAACAAAAAATTATTAATTATTAATATGTATGGTTCTTGTACACAGGATTTAAAAAAAAAGAAAAAACATAGTTACACATACCAATTAAAACTTTGCTTGTGACCATTCGACTAAGAACCTCATCAAATATAGCCAACTTAAGAAATGATTCATTGTTTACAGGGTCACAATCCACAACCGTGGTCATGTAGAGGAAAACAATCTTGTACAGACTGACAGAGGGTTTGTAAATGTCGTAATCGCGATGAAGAGGTACCCATTGAAAAATAGAAGCAACTTCCTCAAGCGCTTGCCAACATGGAACTATGAAACATTTAGAGGGACATCGAATTAAGAAACAAAAGTAAGAGATTTGAATCGTCTTATCGAGAGTTTTGGAAGGAAGCTGGAGAAAGAGAAGATATTAAGCTTTGGAATCAGACCGTAGGTATCCTCGCAAATGTTTAAAAATTTGGGGAAGATGTAAATTATAATATCAGAAATAAGAAATAATAAATCAGAAAGAAGATACAAAACGGTTTACATAAACATGCCTATTAATGACATGGAAAACCGGCGTGTAATGGTTACTAAACCGAATGGCATTTAGCGTAAATTTTAAAAATTTGAAGGGTAAACTGCTTTGAGTACGGCAGCTTTAATAAGAAAGGATTAGAAAGAAGAAAATCAGTTTTAAAAAAAAAGTTGCTGCCCTTTTCACTTTCTTCTAACCGGATATGACCAAATTTTCTACCTGCAAGTGGAAACAGATGTACATTAGACAGTAAACACATTTTCAATCTAAACATACCAAAAAACAATGTGATCAGAACACAAAAATCGTATCTCTTTCATAAAGTAACACAGTTTGATTATTCGTATGTTTTTTACCGGTTTGACATCATTGCTTTCCTTTAGAGGTGAAGTTTTGCTTGAGCAAATCATTAAACTCAGTACAATGATTTGCTGTACTAACAACTTCGAAAACATTCAACTCCGCAACGATCAAGACTTCTCCGTTCACAAGAAAACTTCCATCTATTTCATTCAGTTTGGAATGAGGAAGCATTTCATTCAACTAATTTAAGTAATAACAAACAGAACACTTGACCAACACACAATTTCAGTCCAACAAAGCTCAAGAGTAGAAGATTCATAACACATAACCAGGACTATTTAAGAAAATGTAATCAACTAGTGAGCAGATCAGATTGGTAATAATTACCTTTTCAATATGGATAGCTTTTGAGAATGTTGATTAACTATATTCAAGTGGAGGTTTACAAATCTTCTCCATCCACAAGGTAATGATTCAGCTTCACAAACGTCCAGATAGAGTGAGAAGTAATCACAGTTATTTCCTTTGGGATAGGCAAGAATACGCCTGCATAGAAAACACAAAGAACGAAATCAAAAGCTATCGACGATATCTCTTAATTATATAACTAGATTGAAAGATCTACTTTGTTACCATTTGCACTCGCTGATCAAGACTGGAACATAATAAAAATTCTCAGATTGTAAGGAAGAGAAATCCTTTATCACCCAACCAAACTTCTTTCTCATTGATGTTATAAAGATTGCTCAATATCAAGATACAAGAACCTGATAGAAGAAAACACATCATATTATGTATCAACTCACAAATTTACTAAATCTACGCCAATGAAGCATCAAACAAAACCAAAAAACTTAGATTTCAGTAAGGACTTAAGGCCTCAGAAGCAAATTTTTCTCCCTATCATGGTCTGAAATCGAGCAGGTTTTAAGAGAAAGCCAATAGATCAATGGTTAAGGACTACACTTTATAGACAAAAAGATAGAGATAAATAGACATATACAATGTACTCCGACAATGCAGCAATACCCTATACTATATACTCTCTATAGTCTGTAATATTGAAACTTGAAAGGTGCGTGAAGGAGAGAAAGCAGAGGTTCAATACTTAGTTGAGAATGAAACTATAGAGATACATAAATAAACAGAGGAAAAGAGACTTTTTACTTGAATAAGTAATGTCTTGTTTGAAAGTTTCTTACGTGCAATAGATATAAATACTAATGAGACGAGCATGCAATCATCTCTAAACGACATGCAGCAAAAACGAGAAGCCTTGGTTCATCGTGAGTTGATAAACTTTGTGACCATTACAAATTAAAAAATTAAAAAATGGTAAGCGATGATTATTATTGAAGGAGTAGCTAGAGACAGCTAGCTTAACCACCACTCTTCAAGTGCCACTCTGTTCTCATTCACAAAAGAGACTACTTTATCTAAAACCCAAAAGATATCACTTTATCATCAAGGTACACGAAGCAATAACAAGCATTTTCATCACCTTTGGGATATACAATACGACGTCCGTATAAACCCAAAAGTCCATAGAAACTTAAAATAACACAAAAGGGAAAAAAATGTATGAAATTGTATCAATCGTTACGATGAAGAGGCGAGAGTACTCAGGCTACTAACATGCATCCTTTAAAATGTATGAAAATTTCCAAAATTTAGTTTAAGCGATACACAAGCTTATGTTAATGATTTTGGGTTAAGAGATATGTAAGGCTTCATCATATATGACTGAGCCCAAAAACCATTAATGGGCCGACATATTAATGGGTCAGGGGTAAATGTGTCAATTCAGTGAGACAGGACTTGAGGCTGATGACACCACAAAGCGGCGTATCGTTGATAAGAAACACCGATCAAGCCTTTTAGGAGAAACCAAGGAAATTCGAAACCCTAATACTCCATTAAAGTCTCTTCTTCTCGCCGATTTTTACCATGGCAAAGAAGAGAAAGCTCGAAGCACAATCTAGCGAGGCAGCTGAACCGTCGCAGAAGCAGAAGCAGACGACGGGGGAGGAGCAGGTTGTAACTAAAAAAGAAGATAATCTAGAAAATACCGAGGAGGTTGAATACGAGGAAGTAGAGGAAGAGCACGAAGAAGAAGTCGAAGATGATGACGAAGATGAGGATGAGAATGGAGATGGCGTGGGAGGAGGTGAGAATAATCAGACGGCGGGTAATCGTACGGAATCGGCGGCGACGTCTGGATCTGCGAATCGAGTGGATGGAGAAGCAGATGACGATGAGCCGATTCAGGATCTGTTGGAACCATTTTCGAAGGAACAACTTTTGAATCTTCTTAAAGAAGCCGCTGAGAAGCATCTTGATGTAGCGAATCGAATCCGGGAAGTAGCTGATGAGGATCCTGTTCATCGGAAGATTTTCGTGCACGGTCTTGGTTGGGATACCAAAACGGAGACGCTTATTGAAGCTTTTAAGCAGTATGGAGAAATTGAAGACTGTAAGGCTGTATTTGATAAGATCTCAGGAAAATCAAAAGGGTATGGGTTTATTTTGTACAAGTCAAGGTCAGGTGCTCGCAACGCACTCAAGCTGCCTCAAAAGAAGATCGGTAGCCGAATGACGGCGTGTCAGTTGGCTTCTAAAGGACCCGTATTTGGCGGGAACCCTGTGGCTTCTGCAGCTGTTTCCGCAGCTCCTGCACAGCATTCGAACTCGGAACACACGCAGAAGAAGATTTACGTTAGTAATGTTGGAGCAGAGCTTGATCCCCAGAAACTGTTGGCCTTTTTCTCAAGGTTTGGAGAGATTGAAGAGGGCCCCTTAGGTCTTGACAAGTTTACTGGGAGACCCAAAGGTTTCTGTCTATTTGTTTATAAATCTGCTGAAAGTGCCAAGAGGGCTTTGGAGGAGCCACACAAGACTTTTGAAGGTCACGTTTTACATTGCCAGAAAGCAATTGATGGTCCTAAACCGGGAAAGCAACAGCATCACCATAACACACACAGCCACAGCAATCCCCGTTACCAAAGAAATGATAACAATGGTTACGGGACGCCAGGAGGTCATGGACATCTCATGGCTGGTAACCAAGCCGGGATGGGTGGTCCAGCGGCGCAGGGGATAAACCCGGCCATTGGACAGGCCTTGACAGCTTTGTTGGCATCTCAGGGAGCTGGTTTGGCTTTTAATCCGGCAATTGGACAGGCTTTGTTGGGTTCCTTGGGGACACCTACAGGTGTAAACCCAGGGAATGGAGCTGGAATGCCAACTGGTTATGGTACTCAAGCTATGGCACCGGGGACCATTCCTGGGTATGGTACACAACCTGGATTGCAAGGTGGCTATCAGACTCCGCAACCTGGTCAAGGTGGTACAAGCAGAGGGCAACATAGTGTCGGTCCATACGGGGCTCCTTACATGGGCCACTAGATCTATCATGTATCCACTCAGGTAGAGAAATATTTACGTGCTTCTGTGTATACTTTATCTGGAACTAACTATGTCCAAAGCCAAGAGTCCTGACCCACATGGTTTTTGGTTTGCATCAGAGTTTCGAGGAATTTGAAGTGGTTGTTAAAGCTTGTTTCTTCTTACTGTTTTCTGAAGGGTTTTATGGGTGAAAAAACTTCTCTCATTTTCTTAAATTCATTGTGCAGATATCCGAAATCAGTGTTTTAATATTGGCCTGGTGATTCTTCTCAAGTTTATAAGGAGCTGATGCAAATGAAGTCTTTAATGAAATCTTACTCTTTGGTCACTTCTAAGGCCTTTTAGTTTTCCTCTACTAGTTTTTTCCCCCAACTCTCTTTATCCTGAAAAAACATTGTACTACTATTTTCAGAATTTATGTTTCTATTTTCAGTTTTCTGAATATCATCTATAACTTTCATTTGTAAAACTAAAAACGCAACTATGCTCCATGTGGGTCCTTTGCTTATCCGAATTCCTCTAGTTTTTCCAAATATTTTAAATAGTTTTATTCGATCTCTCTGTTTTACGATTTCATGGATTTTCTGCATGCAGTGTATGTTACTATCGCTTATTTTGTAATCTGATATAACTTTTCTGGTCTAACCTGGCTTTATGTACTATTCTGAATTATGTTTGTTTGATCCTTTCTTCTTGCAGGTCGTGTGACTGCGTGTCGAACAGCCAGATTACTTACCCCTAATTCACAACTAATCTCAATTGAATCAGTTTCAAAAATGACTGAAAACTTAAATTTTAAAATGCAGCAAAAAGCTTTTCATTGGAGTTTTTGGGTTTTCTCTGTGATGAGTTTCAAAGGTTTTTACAGTAACATTTTCAAAGTAGGCACTTTTGTTTCCAAACTTGTTTGCCATATACTAGTGCAAGCTTTCAAGGAACCAGCCGAGGATATGTCTGAGAGGCAATAATACAAAGCCGGAAATTTGGTGAACTTTGAACTGTGTTCATGACAACAGGTGAATTTGTTTGTTTCTTACAGTTAAATCTTTGGATCTCCAAAGCTTGATTCCAGTTAAGCGTAAGTGATATCGTATTTGCCTATGTGTGTTCTAATGTACTGTTCCGACTCTTATCCCTCTTTGAGGAATGAAAGGGATTGGTGCTTTAGAAGTCGTTGACTTGATTCTTGAAGATTTGATTTTGGTTATAGAAGCATGTACATCCAGGTCCTTTGTGCACGAATGCTTCAGGGCTTACTAAGGAAGGTCACAAGAGTTGATGTGAACAGTTTTTTTCCTTGATTTTTCAGAGTGGTGGATATGTAATTTTTGTTGTTGTCATTACTTTGATAATGAAATCCTTATACTTGGTGAAAGTGCAGCTTTAAAGCTGTACTTAATTGTACTTGAGTACCTGAAGGGTTCATTAATAAAGAAGAAGACAGCAGAAACATTCTTTAAACCCACACCACATTCAGTGTGTTTTCAAACCCAATCTGAGATTGGAAATGTGTAAAGTAGTGTATCGAAATAAAGGCCCCGACTCTGTATGTTGTATAATAAATTCAATCATATTTGTTGACCGCTAGATTTTGAATCTCTTGAAATGGAATTAAAGAGCATCTTTAAACTAATGGATAAAATTAAACGATTTAATGATACATTGCAGATTACTTAAGTTTGATCAATCAGTCTTTAACCCTGGGCACAAAGTTCATAGTCGAAATCTGAACATAAACCGATCTAGTTGAACTATTTTGACCTTTGATGTATTCAAATCTGCTGAAAGTGCCAAGAGGGCTTTGGAGGAGCCACCTTCGAACTATTTTACAAATTATTTTAGGTTTGGCTATTAATCGAATTCAAACCAAACCCGAGATTTAATCGAAGTCGCAAGAACATAATTTATACCTAAACTCGAACATATCCAACCGAACCAATTAGACAACAAATTCGTTATAAACATATATATTTTGGGTGAAACAATTGATCCGAAACCAAATCCATTGATATTATGCAATTCCAAAATATAAAACAACCAAATCATAACTGATTGATCGCCCAAACGCCTATGCGTAATTTGTCTACTGGCAATGTTTGATCTATTTTGGTCATATCCTGCAGGAAGGAGCAAACCTTGCAATCTCTCAAAAAGTCCACATTTTGATTGAAGGGTGTTGGAGCACATGTGGTGTTTATTCCCATGGAATAAACTGGATTGCCTATCTTTCATTAAAGTAATCACTAATCACAATTATTAAAATAATTTCTTTCGTATATGATCGAAAGTTTTTGTTTTTTTGGTAACTAAAATAATTGTATCGAAAACTCTACTCGAGACTTGGAGACATTGCCACAGTATTGAGTGTCACTTTCTAAAGCAAAAGGTTTTCTCTCTCTCTCTCCTGCGCGAAACAAAACGAAGAGAGAGATACAACGACACAGAGTTTAGGTTTGCTTTTGTAAATCTCTCTATATCTGCACTTATCATAGTCTCGTTTCTCTTTCAAGATAGAAAAACCCCAAAGTTTCCTTTGTTTTAGATCTGGTCCTTTTAAAGCTCTAATTCGTCACCTTTTTCTCTTGATTGTTCCTTCTGCTTCTCCTTCTTTCGCAAATCGCGTTTGTATCGCCGCAATAAAAACCTTTCTGTTGCGATTTCAATGTTTAGTGTATGCATTTGACATCCCTCGTTGCTGCATGCAATTCCCAAGACTTTTTCAGATTGCTATAACGAGGTGATTCTTCTTCTTCTTCGTGGTCATCTTCTTCCGATTTGATATCTGGGTTTGGTCTCTCTGCTGCATGTTTGGCAGACTCGAGCTTTAAAAAAAGATCGGATTTAGGCTCGATTTGATGAAAATCTTCGGGGTTGTAGCTTTTTATCAAATTAAACATATCTGGGTTGTTTGAGATTAGGGTTTCTGATTAGTGGCCTCAAGAAGTGTTTTATCTCTGTGTGTTGTATTCTTTTTCCTGGACAAAGCTTATGGATTCTCATAGGGGTATTGTCGAAGAAGCTAAATCTCAGTCCTTGAATAGACAAGGCTCTCTTTACAGTTTAACACTTGATGAGGTTCAAAACCACTTGGGGAGTTCTGGTAAAGCACTTGGAAGCATGAATCTTGACGAACTACTCAAGAGTGTTTGCTCTGTTGAAGGTAATCATCCATCTTCCATGGCTGTAAATGGTTCAGCTGCTGCTCAGGAGGGTCTTTCTCGCCAGGGAAGTTTGACTTTACCACGGGATCTCAGCAAAAAGACTGTTGATGAGGTATGGAAAGACATTCAGCAGAACAAAAATGGAGGTAATAATGCTCATGAGAGGAGAGATAAGCAGCCTACACTCGGCGAAATGACACTTGAAGATTTGTTATTGAAAGCAGGAGTTGTAACTGAGACAATCCCTGGTGCTAATCATGATGGTCCTGGTGTTCCTGGTGGTGGTAGTGCTGATTCAGGAGCTGGTTTAGGGCAAAACATAAATCAGGTTGGCCCATGGGTTCAGTATCATCAGCTCCCATCAATGCCACAGCCTCAAACATTCATGCCCTATCCGGTTTCAGATATGCAAGTAATGGTGTCTCAGTCTTCTTTGATGGGTGGTTTGTCAGATACACAAACGCCTGGAAGAAAGAGGGTAGCTTCAGGAGAAGTTGTAGAAAAGACTGTAGAGAGGAGACAGAAAAGAATGATTAAGAACAGAGAGTCTGCTGCTCGTTCCCGAGCTAGGAAACAGGTGAGAAACTACTTCTGTTATTGCAAGTTATTCATCTTGTCAAGTTATGCTCTTGTTTTTTTGATATTCCAACATTGGATATTATCATACAGGCTTACACTCATGAGCTAGAAATCAAAGTTTCACGATTAGAAGAAGAAAACGAAAGACTCAGAAGGCAAAAGGTAATTCATTGGAGGGATTTTTTCCCTTTTAAATGCACATATTGCATTGATCGAATTTGTTATCTCTGGAAACTTGTCAGGGTTGATCATTACATAGTTCTGGATTCGTATTAGAGGGTAATAATGGATGATAGATATAGTAATGTATTGGAATAGAGTACAAGCATATTAGACAGTAGATGATATAGGTTCTGAACAAACCTTTGTTGTTTCGTTGCTTTTTGTAAGATTGTTTGGGCTCATTAGGAAGAAACATTTAAGAGGCATAAACTTTATTTAAAAAGTTGGATTTGTTGTTTTTATATTGCTGTGATCTCCTCAATCTTGTCTGCATCTATATGTGGTTTAAACTAATCCTTCTATTACTTTGCAGGAGGTGGAGAAGATTCTCCCTAGTGCACCACCGCCTGATCCCAAGCGGCAGCTTCGACGAACAAGCTCAGCTCCTTTCTGATCTCAGAACTTTCTTTTTTTTCTCTTTTGTGTCAGTTCGCTTGAAAAAAGAGAGGAAATACCTTTGTTTCTTTGTACATTCCGTAGACTTTCTTGACTTGGAGCAGTTCTGTTAACCTTCTTTAAAACATTCAGAGTTATTTGAGTAGCGGTAGAAATGGTATTAAATTGATGTGTCTGGTTCAACTTCAGAGATTGAACAGAAGAAAACTTGAGTTTACAACATTAGAATACAAAGCGTAAAGAGTTATAGATGAAGTCTATAAGATTGGATTACAGAACGGAAATCTGTTGAATCTGCCAAGCCGCCTTCTTTTGGCAAGCTTTCTTCGCAAATATAAATTTTTATCTGACATTCATCTCACGAACTTGTTTGCTATATATTCTGCAATAGCCAAGCTTGAAGTTAAACCGGGTGATTCAATGCCAAAGAGATTAACAAGACCAGAAACTCCATGAGTCTCGTCTCCCTGCATCAAGAACACGTAAGAGACATTAATATGAACCTATGCAGTTTGTGTGTTATGTTTTGGTGCTTTTTGAAAACAAAAGTTTACTTGAATGACAAAATCAGCAGGAGGCTGTTTAGGTCCGGTGAGCTTGGGACGTATGCCTGAATAACCGGGTTCCAACGATCCATCTTTAAGATCCGGATAGTACTTTCTGATCTCGGGGTAGAAGTTTTCCGCTCGTTGTGGGTTTACATGGTAATCAAATCTGAATTCAAACAGCATCAAGATCTTGAGTACCGTCCAAATAGACTAGAGAGGAAGGAAAATAACAAGTACAGATGCAGATATTACTTGTTGAGGAAGCTTGATTGATCATCTGGACATTCAATCCATTCAACATCGGGTCCAAACTTGACAAGTCCGTTCAAATCTAAAGTGACATGGACACCGAGACCACCTTCCTCAGGTATAGGATACACAAGTTTATCGAAAACTGGAGACTTTGTGCCTGATAGCGTAAAGTAGCATCCACGAGCATAGTGAGACGAAGGGACGACTCGATGATTTAAGCCACGAAATCTCTTTGCTAGAGCTTGAGCACCTAATCCCGCAGAGTTAACAACAAGATTAGGGATGAGCTCAAGCTGTGCTTCTGCCTTAAACCGAGACTCAAAAGATCCGGTTTCAGCAACAAACAAATGCACCTTCTTCTCTTCAACACGACCGTTTAAAACCACTGTGTTGTATGAGAACGTTGCGTGATTATTCTCTGCTTCCCCCTGTAGTCTCAAGTTGTAGTTATCCCTGTAAACCATGAAATCAAAACTCCTTTCCTAAAGACAGAACAATGAAAAACCTGAAAGATCCTGAAAGAAAGTTCATTTCTATACCACTAAAGATAGCATGAAGGAATGTGAATCAATAATCCCAGATTCAGGAGATAGCAAAGCTTTAACACATCGAAGCTGTGGCTCCATTCTCATTGCATCAAAACCGTCCAACATCCTTAGACCCGAGACTCCATTCTGAGTTCCAAGATGCATCAATAGATCCAGCTTTGGTATCTCAGAGGATCCCGTAGCAACGATAAGCTTACCAATCTTCCTGTGAGAGACTTCGTGTTCTGAGCAATACTTATACAGTAATTCCCTCCCTCTAACACAAAACTTGGCCTGATCAAAATCCAACAAAGTTCAGTACTAAACATACTAAAAAACATAATATACAGACGAATTGATTCGAACTCTCGAGAGAAAGATTTGTACCTTAAGAGACTTTGGTGGATAATAGATTCCCGCGTGGACGACCTCGCTGTTGCGGGAACTTGTCACGGTGCCAAACGATGAAGCAGCGTCGAGGATCAACACTTCTCTGCCACGGAGACTGAGTTCACGCGCCACCGCTAAACCAACAACTCCGGCACCGATCACGACTGTGTCAACTCTCTCTTTAGCTATCGTTTCAGCCCCACCGCTTATTCCTCTCGCAATTGTTCTACTTGCGTCCCCGAAGTTTACGAGTATCCAGGTTGGTTTGAGATTCGCAGCTGATAATCTCATCCATTTTCTACCCAGACAAGCAAGCATCTTCTTCTTCTTAAAGTAAAGATGAAGTCAACGCGCTTCAGCACCACATAAATTGTTCTTTTATTCTTTTTCCGACATTACAATACAGGCTTTTGCATTATGCAGCCCAAGTTGAATTTTGTCTGAAACTTTGAAACGAGCAAAAACGACGCCGGTTCAGGTCTGTTTCTTCTTCCTCTCATTACACAGCTTGTTCCTTTCTTCTTTCTCGCTGCGATACTACTATCTTTTCTTAATCGTAATTGGTTTTGAATTTTTGATTCCTTTACCTGTAGACAGTCTAACGGATCGATATTTGCTTGATTTAGAGTAATGGGAGTGGATGAACTAAGGAAATTGGACGTTATTAGGGTTTTTTTGAATTTTCTACAAGGTATTTGTGGAATTGCCTCAGCTAATTAGAATAGATTTTTGATTGCACCTTTGCATAGCTTAAGTGAGAATCTGTGTAGTTCTGGAATCCAATTCTGCGTTTCTTGCTCATTCTCCTTCTACGATTTTCAGCCTTCTTGCTTTGTTTGTCAGCTTGTTGTTAGGTTTTCTCGAGAGAAGTGTTGTTATTTAATGGATTGGATAGTGAAATTGATATCTGAAAACCTTTTGCTTCAGGGAGTAGTTACATTTGGGTCAGAAGACCAGCTTTAGTTCTAGCTGTTTCATGGGATTTGCCATCACACTGACATTACCTAACTGTAGAAGTAAGTTCTTGCCAAAAAGGAGTGTCCGAGACAAAGCACCTTTGTGTATTGCCTTTTGCTTGGAGTTTTGTTCCCTCTGCCATTTCCTTCATCCTGCACAATCTCTATTCGTCAGACATCGAAGGCAAGTTTCCAATTTTGGTATCATCAATGTGAAGCTTAAAACTTTTAATTCGTAATGTGTTTTTTTATATAATAATCTGCTAGAAATACAATGAGATGAGATCTTTGGTAAAACCTGAATATCTTTTGCAATTTTCTGTATGCTGTTAGATATCGAGTCAGAGACCATAAACCAAAGCAATAAGTTACATGTGAACCATATCTGAATCTTGGTTTCTTTGTGCTTTATTGGACTATATGGAGTAGTGAAGTTCGAAGACCTCCAATTATGCTTAAGCTTGTTGATTTTTGTGAGACGTTCTGTATGTTAAGGAAGATCTTATGCTGAAGTCATCTTTCCAGTTTCCAAGTACTAATAAATCTTTTGTAATTCTACAGGAGTATGTCAAGGACAACAATCAAAAGCTCCCTTGGCGGGGACAGATTTGATCCAGCATCCGGTTCTTCAAGTAATAATAGCTCCAGAGGTCTACGACTAATCAAAGCTATACAAGTTCTCAGAACTAAGCTTCTGGTGAAAATTCAGGATATAAAGAAAGATCTTCCCAAGAAGCTGTTCTTTCTCTTGGTGGGATTTTATTCTGCAACTGCTTTCTCTACATTCATAGGACAAACAGGAGACTGGGATGTTCTATCTGCAGGACTGGCTGTGCTTGTAGTTGAATGCATTGGAGCTTTAATGTACAGAGCATCTGTTCCAGTAATCAACAAGATGCGGGGCACAATCACAATGTTTAACTATTGGAAGACCGGACTCGCCCTTGGACTGTTCTTAGACTCATTCAAGTATGAAATTAGACAAAAAATCAGTCATCAGTTTTACTCAATCTATTAGCTCTTGTGATGAGTCCATTGAATGAGAAGTGTCAAAACTTTATTGGTTGGACGCAGGTTTTAGCTCAGACCTTGGAAGCAACAACAAACACCACGAGGTCTGGCTCAAGAATGGACAGTGATCAGCAAAATTGACAAGCTGTGTCCTCTTTACCTGAAACCAAAACATGAAGGATATGAAGTCTTAACGTTCGTTGAAGATAAAACTCAGGTCTCAACTTTTCATTTTACAAACCAGGAGACGTGAAGCAAACCTTCCGGTCTACTTAGACCAGTCACCAGCAAAGGCAGGCTCGGAGACTTTGTCTGCAAAGCCTTGTAGGTGACTTTCAGTAGTAAAGTTATTTTGCATTGCAGAATCCATTTTTCTTTAAACATCTGCAGATCCATAAGTATATAATAGCCATTGAATCACTGAAAGTTCTTCTATTTTTCTTACTTTTGAAGATAAATTTCCACCTATAAAAGATAATGCAGTTCTGTAATGAGAAACAAGACAAGATCATACGATATCTCCTTCTTCAAAGCTGTAACCAAAACTTTTTAAACGTTGCTGAGAAAATTTCCGACCAGAGCCCGACGACTGAACTCATGAAAAGTATATAACCAGATGTATTGATTGTTTGCGTTTGCTCATAGATGCGTTAAGAATATTAAAGAGTATATTTCTAAAACTCCCACATCGACAAGTTATAAAGTGTTGGTCATAGCTGTGTGCTATAAAAACAGAAGCTAAGCCCTCTTCCAAATCATACCTTTCTCGGCCTTTTGGCTAAGATCAAGTGTAGTATCTGTTCTTATCAGTTTAATATCTGATATGTGGGCCATCGGCCCACACGATATTAACTCTATTTTTTAAGGGAGAAAGCCCACCAAGATAGCTTGCTATCTGGGCTTTTACGAGTCGCCCATGCGTTGCACTACTGCACGGGCCTGGCTCATCCCGCCAAATATTCAGTCTACTTTTTGGTCCCTTAATCAATAATTAACATTGAAATGAATCGAATTAATTTCTATTAAACAAAATTAATTTCAGAGTAATTAGTAAACGGCAACTCAAACTGAACTAAGGAAGATAGATAGAAGAAATTCGAACATGGCGAACCCTAGAAGGGTACTGATTGAGAACCAGAGATTGTCATCTTTAATCAATCTACTGAAGAAGCCTCAAGCGGTTCCTCTGCTCCTCTCGTTTTTCCTCTTCCTCACATGGATCTCTCTCAGATTACAGCATTCTTCTCACGTCTCTTCATCCTCTTCACTTCCGAGATCGGCGCTAAAGAGTCATCCCGCTTTGGAAATCCTCGACGAAGATGATAAGGTCAATCTGGTCCGGTTCGATTTGGCGTCACTTTCTCCTGTTCGGAAAGATAACCGTGGATGGCTGCTTGATCCCATTATCCTTGCTCGTGATTCTAAGCTCAACGGTTCGTCTCTTGTTTGCGTATAATCGATTCCGCTTCGGTTTTTCTTACAAATGGTTATTTAGGATGTTGCTAAATAGTAATTCGTGAAGTGTTATTGAGTATGTATTGATACTGAGAAAATCCATAGCTATGATTCTAGATATACTCAATGTATACTGAAGGCAAATAAGCATGTGCATTGATAAAGGCGCAGGGATGGTTTTAGCTATTGATTTTGGGTCTTGAATGATAATCTTGGGAGTGACCTGCCTAACCTTGAAGGAAGTTATTGTGTTATCCAAAGTTCTCTTTTATTTGGTCCTGGATATTTTGACATTTCTAGTCATCTCTTTTTGCTTGTATGCAGGTGGAGCCACCACATGTGCTTCCATTCATGTTGGTGAAATCCGGCCTGGTGAATTGAGGGGAAACCACAGACATCATAACTGTAATGAGACATTCATCATATGGGGAGCTAAGACAAGATTCAGGGTAAGTATCATCAGCCATTCCTTTGATAGAGGATAAAAGACGAATTATAGTCTATTGAAACCTCTGGTAGGAAGGATTATCTGTTTGCTTATCTAAGTTCCTATGCATCATTGAATGGTAAACAAGGTGAAAGAGAGTTCAGAGTTTTCCTTATGCCATCTCAACTTGACTAAACATGTATTATCGTGCTGATTGATTTTAATATCTATAAGTAGAGGATTGAATAGATGCAAAGAGATTGAGATTTGGTTTGTTTGAGATTTGGGAGTATATAGGCTCTCCAGAACTTTAAAAAAAAAAAAACCCTATACTACAGTTTATTTGATTTGGGTTGACGATTTGTCTTTAATTCTGCTTTCTTCATAATGAAAACTTTGACTATTGTTGGACTAATATCATCAGTCAATTGCTCACTGATCACTGTTAGATAGAAAAACGAATTACTTCTTGTTCATGTTTAGTGATGTGACAAATGGGCTTATCTTCTAATCTGTGGTGATTGTTCCCTGGTTGTCCATTTCGTTACTTTTGGGACAAAATGAACCAAACTCAGGAGTTAACATTGTTTACGGATAACTCTATATGATTGTGTGCAGCTGGAGAACCACAAGGTTAAAAAAGGTTATGCGGAAGTGGTAATTGGAGAGGAGGAAGTAGCTGTATCGGTTAGTCCGAGTGGCACGGCTCATGCTCTGATAAATGTTGATCCAGTGCGTTCTACTTTCTTCATAGGTTGCCAAGACAGTGATCTGCCGAACAACAGCTCAAATAGTGACTACAAAATATGGAAAGTTTAGTTTAGTCTCCCTTATTTACTATAATTTCATCAGCTTTTCTTTCTTTCTACCTCTTACTTTGTATAGAATAGGCTTTGTTTTTCAGAAAAGGAAAAAAAAAAAAATCAGTCATATTGTTACTGTGACTATAAACCTGAAACTTACAATGTTCCTGGTTCATTGATATACTTCCAGATTAGTCTGATCAATGAGAGTAATCAATTCGTATGTGTTATTTCTTCAAAGTTTAATTTAAAACACTGCGCCATGAATAATGTAATCACACTTGGTGGTACAAAATATCTAACTCCTATAGATTTTAAAAAAGCATGCTCTTAAATAAGTATTCTGTGTCGGACATGCACAATGACATGAATCTTAAAGAACACTCATAATAATGCCCTTTTGTTTTTCATAGAGCTTTGTGCTAAACTCCTGCCTATATTGTATTTTGGACTAAGATAGTTTTGTTAAATAATATACCTTTTTTGTTGAAAACAAAAATTATGCATTAACTCAAAATTCAAACTTTTAATGAGCTAACCAAAGACACTTTCTCGAATATATAATGATTCTGAATTGAAATCTTAGCCCATTATAACATTATGTATATATCACTAAAAGTTGTAATCAAAGGTTTAGTTTATGTTTGCATGTAATTGAGAAAAAATTAAGTTTGAAACCCACTAATTAAAGTACTAAATGAGAATCAACACATAAAAGACATTATAGTGTTGAACAGAAAAAGACATTATAATGTTTTTAGCTAATTATATCGCAAGTGTCAATGCATTGGAATTTGCCATGTGCCGATGGACCAACCTTAAAGTGAAAAAACGTAAAATAAAAGTAAAAAGAAAAGAAAATAAAAATAAAGCAAGACCTAAATCACAAAAAGGGTATAATATTATTATTTTACCGTTGCAACAAAATAAAAATATATTGACAAAATGGGAATTTAAGGTTCTTAATATAGTGAAGAAATTTAAGAAGTGAGAAAAAAAAAACAAACAGAGAGAATATGAAGAAGAGTAAGCTAGAGAACTTGCTTTCTCCTTCATCTTCATGGCGGGAAACTCACAATCCTCCTCGGAAAACTTCAAACTCCTCCGCCGTCTCCTCCGGCTGCCTCCCTGGATTCTTCAACCTCTTCCTCTCCACTTTCAACTTTTCTTCCAACCGACGTAAATCTATTACCTTAGGATCTAAAAAGCGAGAAGAGAAAACCGTTGTTTACGCTTCTCCTCCACAAGATTCATTAAACGACGACGGAGGAGGAATCGTTGCTCCGCCGCTTCCACACAATGAAGGAGATGGAGATGCGGCGAGGGTGAGTCTAGTCGGAGCATTAGAGAAATGTGATCGTGATCTTGAGGAGCTTAGGAGAACCATTGACGTCATTAAAACTACTTACATTCTTCAAAAGAAACTTGAGGTTTCTCCACCGATGGCTCGTGATAATTTTAGATTCTCCAACACCGGTACGTACGTTACGTTTCTTTCTTTTAGTTTTGTCTTCTACTAGTCAAAATCTAGGTTATAACTCATAACTACACTAATTAATATAAACCTTTAAATTATATTATATGTCTGCATCAACTTTTAAGGTTTTTCATATACAAAAATTAACTTCTTTGATTGTTTGTATCATCCAAAATTATCTGGTTAATATGCGAAAGAATTTATGTAGTTAGTAATATAGCAAAATAGCAGGACATTTAGTTTAGCTGTTTTTCTTACTAACAAATTTGATGCATATTTTATCCTTACAAATTTTAAATTTTATCATACGAAACAACAAAATTTTCTAAATCAAATTTCGATAAGGAAAACCACATATTCGAATATTTAAGAACTACTAAAATTAGCTCCCCATGACATTTTGTTTTACATTAATTATTGTTAAGAAATAAAAAGTAGTAAAATTAGGAGAACACTGAGTCAATTAAGCCGCAATTAAGAGTGAAGATAGAATAAGTTGTCTCATTGTTGGTGGTGAAATCATGAGTATGTCCAATAGTGGAAGACAGTCTCATCAACTTTTATAACAAAAGTAATACATATATATATATATATATATTTATATACTGATGAACACATTTTAATTGATATTAGTCTAACAATTCCATGCATACATAAAATGTGTTATTTGATTTGATGTCACATAGTCATTAGTGGGTTCCCTGCATATTTGTTGTTTCAATTAATACCAAGTCAAGATAGTGTGGATCCCAATTAACTTTATGTGGGGCTAATTTATAGTGACATTTAGTCTAATCTTATATACTATTAGTACTTCACTGTTTTTTCAAAACTCAATTTCTTATGTTGGGCAAATATCAAAATTGAAGTTACTATAGAAACCTATAATTGCTTAAATGTACAAGTTGTGAGCCAATGAAACATGCCTTATAGATATTAAAATATGCTTATAAAAACTTTATAAATATATATAATACCATGTTTTATATCAATGTGAACAATATTTTATATATACTCAACAAAAATTTGGGAAATAACTATAGATGAATAACTCATAGATGGCATTAGTAAGATTTAATGTAATTATAAGTGGGGAAGAGAATAAAGAAAGTGTGAGGAGAAGAGGCATGTTAGACATATAATGAAAGAAGTAACAGCTTTTAGAGACCTTTATTCCTTTATTCATGAAACCCACTTTTACTTTCTCATCATTTTGACCCCTACCCATTATTTTAATTATTTCTTATTCTGTCCCACAATCTGTTTAGTGGTGGCCAAATCAAGAAAACCTGTCACTTTGTGAGAATATCGATATTGCATATCAATTCGTTTTAGTAATGAATGTCATTACTATGACTAAAATATATTTTGGTTTAAAGAAAAATGTAAGCCAGTGACAATCGATACAGACTATAGAGTTTTATGCAAAAAAGAGAAACTCATTAAAATTCGTCAATTTTTTTTTTTCAAATTTATCTCCATGTAAGTTTAACTATGAAAACGAAAATAGTATGCAACATAATCTTTATATGAACTTTGAAAGCTTTAGATTAGATTTTCAAAATTTCGAGAGTATAATAATGAGTGCTCGATTTGTTATATTATATAACATAACTTTTAAATTTTGATAATAACAATAATCAACAATAATAACGAATGGATTTTATATTATTGTTGATTTCATAATTGACTTGCATTATTTGTTATGTGTTTGAGATCTAAGATAGAATTACAAATCACACAATTAGAATATTTATTTTTTCAGAAAACCATATATTGTACGCTAGTTAGTACTTTTATTTGGTTTAATAGTAGTTAGTACTTGAACACAACTTGTCGGATAATTTTTTTATATATTCATGAAACAGCAGTGGCAGGAGATGTGGTCGTGGGGACGCAAACGCAGAAGAACACAAAAACAACAACACTACATGAACCAATCACAGAAACGAAGTTGTCGATGACGAACCATCACGACGAATATTGCTGCAAAGACAACAACAAAACTTACAAAGTCAACAACATTAATCTTATCACTGCTAGACCCGATCCTTACGCTATACATGACGTCATGTCCAAGAAACCAACGACAACGCCAACGACAGTAGAGACACGTGTCGCGTTACCATTGGTGGTGCAGAGGGTAAGACGGAGCTTAATGGAAAGCGTGAACCAGGTTTGTGATGATGTGGCATCTAGTCAACGAAGAGAGGTCGCTAAGATTGGTTTGGCTCTTCATGATCATATTTGTCGAGACTTGATCGCAGAAACCGTTCGTGAACTTTCATTCTCCGGCTACGATAACGATGAGTCTTACAAATCATCAGTGAAGGATTCTGCTGTTTGTTACGACGGAGGAAGTAAACGTAGACATATTCGACGTGGGAGTAGTAACTCTCTTCCGTTTGACGCGTGTCGAAGAAGATTAGTGTTTTGATGTGATTTATCTCTTAGGTTGTTTTGTAATGGTCATAGATGCGACAGTTTTAACCTGTGACACGTGGTTTAGTTTATTTATTTTTAATTGAGAATTTTAAACGTATAATATTTTTCAATAGAGTGCAAAATTGGATTTGTGTAGTGCTCAATAATTGTCATATTCTCCTAATTTATGAATATACTAAGATTATACCCACGCTATAGCGTGAGATTTAACTATATTTTTGATTCGTGTTCATTTATTTTTAAACCTGTCATCACCTGTCATCATATTTTGAATATTGTTTTCGAGATGTTATTTTAGAGGTTGAAACCCAAACCGAAAATAACCTGAATTAAAAGAATCAGACCCAACAAAATATCCTAATAGGTTTTAAATCTATATATCTTATAAACCGAACCAAACATGAATTAGAACCAAATTAAAAACAAAATTTTAGTTTTTTAGAGTTTTTCTAATAATTTTTTCTTAAATTTTGAATTTTCTATAAAAATACTCGAACACGAACTCGATATATACCAAACTGAACTTTGTTCAAAAAATAAAAGTACCCGAATAAGTATACCGAATTAGATGAACCAAACTCGACAATATACTTGAATGCGTCCTAAATATATGTACCTAGAAAACCGAATCCAAACTCGAATTGAAACCGAATTTGTACCGACATTTTTAAATTAAATTTTAGTTTTTATAGTTTTTTCTATTAAATTTGAATTTTTATATAAAAATTTGTAACAAAACCACCACAAACCTATTTTTAAGGATTGTTATGAATCTTAAGTTAATTTTATCCTAAAGTTTAAAACATATTATAAATGAAAGTGTCTCTCACTTTAATATATAAGACTAAATGATTTTCCTGCACATGTGTAGGAGCATAAATATTTTAGTTAATTTGATTACTCTATATATTAGTAATTACATTTTTCTAATCAATATTAGATAAAAACAATAAAAAATAAAATCAAATTGATATGACAAAAACAAATTTTTACAAACACAAATTTATAAAACATTAAATACAAAATCATCAATTTGTATAAGTATTATATTAAATAATTTCTTTCATTAACCTAATATTTAAATAATCATATGAGGGGCTAATCAACCACATTAAAATTAAATATGGTTTTGACACCTATACTTTTCATAAGAATCACTCATCTAATAATATATATGTTTTTAACATCTTTACTAGATAAAAAAATTAAACATTAAATTTTAATTTCAAAATAAATATATCAAATATAAAATTATTATACATATTTTTTAGTGTAATAAATAAATTTTTGGAATATGATAAAAGTTATTAAATTTTTTTATTAAATAATGTAATTATTTTAATTAAGATTATTTTTGTTTGATGTAAAAATAAATTAAATATAATATTAGGAGCAAGTTTGTAATCGACTACGTTAAAATTAAACATAATGTTGACACTTGACAACTAACTTTTCTATTCCTTTAGACATACAAACCTAATTATACATACAATACTGTATATATTGTTTTGTGTCATATAATCAAAAACTTTTTTAGCCATATAAGCTCGATGATACACATCAAATGTATATCACTGTTTCTTTTGAAATCCAATAACAACACGTTAAAATATTTAAAAGTACATATTTTTAAAACAGTAAAATAAATGTTAGGAAAACTTACCAAATATCTTGCAAATAAAATGTTAGTTTTAAAGTATATTTTTCTTTTGCCTTCACATTATCTAATGTTTTCACACTGGCAATTTGACCGATTACATATGTAGTAAACACATGTAAAAAAAGAGTAATTTTGAAAAATATTTTTTTTTGCATGCCCCTTTTAAAAAAATTTTCCATTATGTTTTTAAAAGGAAAAGATAAATTTTGAAAATGAAATAGTAAAAAAAATATTTTTGAAATTCCCTAAAAAATTGTTTAAAAAAATTATTATTTACTATATATTATTAACAAAATTCAGTGAAAATAGTTTAACCTATAAGTTACCAATCTAAACAATTTTATATAGCTTTTTAGACAAAATATATGTGAAGTCATTCAAATATTTTACAGAAAATTTTGTTGAAAATGCATCACATGACTTTATATAGAAAAAATATAATACTCAAATAGGAATAAGATTTATCAAAAATTATAATAGGTATGAAAGATTCGTAATTATCTTTATCTCATTAAAATTCTAAAACGTATTAAATCAAAACAAATATTTTTTAATTAATTTTTAGATAATTTTAAAATTTAAAAGATCATTATATTTTCTTAAGAGTAAGAAACTTAAGTAAAAATAAAAATAATTAAATTAAATTATGAATTTTAGTTTTACTTTATACAAATTTTTATTTCTAATATTGTATATATTTTATGTAATTTTCTATATTACAAAAAATGACAAATAAAAAACTTAAGTCAAAATAAAAGTAACTAAATTAAATTACGAATTTGATTTTATTTTATATAAATTTCAATTATGAATTTAATTTTTATTGTAAATGTAATTCTAATTTTGTATATATTTTATGTAATTATCTATATTACAAAAAATTATGTAATTATATAAATATTATAAGTAAACAAAAATTTAATATGAGGGCAACTTAGTAATTTAATGTTAGGGTAACTCTGTAATCAATCACGTTAAAATTAAACGTGGTGTTGACACATAAACATTCTTTAAAAAATTACTTTGCAAATAATATATAAGATACCCACGGTATAGCGTGAGATTTGATTATTGTTTTAACCGTGTTTATTGGTTCATAAACCCGTGTTGATATTTTGATTGTTATTTTAGAGGTTCAAAATCTGAACCGATATTAACCTGGATTAGAGAAACCAAACCCGAAACAAACGCGATAAATTACCTTAATAGATCATAATCAGTATATTCGAAAACCAAACCTAAACCTGAATCCGAACCAAATCAAAAACAAATTTTTTTAGAGTTTTTCTTTTAAATCTTTTTTAATTTTGAATATATATATAAATATATATATATATATATATATATACTCAAATCCGAACTCTATCTATACATGACCAAACTCTATCCAAACAATAAAAATATTAGGATAAGTCTTAAATCAAAATAAGGAAATACCGAATTAGATAAACCGAACCCGATAGAATACCAAAAAGGTATCCTAAATCTATATACCCTAAAAATCGAATCCAAACCAGATCCAGAACCGAATTTGTAACCGATTTTTTTTATTTTAGCTTTTTAAATATTTTTTCATTAAATCTTTATTAATTTAGATTTTTTAAATAAATATCTATAACAAAACCTATCTAAAACTTATTTTTAAGGGTTGTTACAAGTTATATGTTAATTTTTATCATAAAATTTATAACACGATCAAAATAAAAATGTCTTCCACTTTAATATATAAGATATATCACTGATTTCTTTAGAAAAATGAAAAATGTTAAACAAATTTACAACGAAATATACATCTAGCTACATATCTATTATTATTAAAATGACAGTCCTTTTTTTAACAACCTCTATTTGTATATAATTAACAAAAGTCCCCTTTTTTTATTTTTTTTAGTCCTTTTGCTATTTTCGTTCTTCAAATTACTTTTTTTTTGTTACAAATATAAAAAGTAGTTGTAAACAAAACAGCAACCGACATCGACACACGTTCATTTTTATTTATGTTTACTATTTATTTGGTTTAATATTAAATAAGAAAAAAAATTTACAGAAAAAAATTAAACACCACGTTCCTCTGTAAACCACCTTCCCCTGCTCCATTTTTTAATCCATTGTTTTGGGTTTCTTATTTGTGTATCTTCTGAAGTCTTATCAACGACACAGATTTATACCTAGAAGAAAACACAAAAGGCGGCGAGAGAGAAGAGATATATAATTGTAGTTAAAATGCTATTACATATTAAATGTCTTCTCGAGTGGACCTGTTCATGAATCCAAATAATTTTTCAATTATTTACAGTTACTCTCACGATCTATTTCCCCTTTTTCTCAAGTTTTATGTTCCGGTTGATTTGTTTTCTCGATTGCTAATTTGGGTTTTTGATGAATTGTTGTAGAAGTTGAAGAGAAATGAAGAGATGTTGAGGATTTTAAAAAACTCACTTGAAGGTGCTTCTCCTTTTGAAATCATGGATAAATCTCTTGCGAAATTCGGAGACGACATCGCAATTGCTTTCAGGTAGAATTGATTTGAAGCAGTTATGGTTGAAATTGACGGATTTATTTTCGTTTGTACTAGGAATGATGATTTCTATGGTTTCTTGAAGCTACTCATCAGTCTCCATGGAAAGGTAGAAACTTCTTATGCTCGTGTATCCAGTTTCTCATTTCATTTTTATTTGACATGTAGAAGTCTATGATTATGTATCTTTCTTCAATTCATGACTTGGTATACAAAAAAATTATTGTGTACAATCAATTAGGTGTTCACAGTCCCCAAACCCAACGACTCATCCCGAAGTTGAGAAAAAGAAAAATATACAGACAAAATGAATGAGAAGAATATATATTATAATGAAGGAGAAGACGATGATGTGGATCATGAGGAAGAGAAATAAGATGGGAGTGAAGTAGAGGATGAGGAGACGTTAGAAGAAGAAGAGAGAGACGATGACAAAAACCTAAAAGGATTTGAAACGGAGAAGACGAGGAACCAAAATTGTGAGTCTTTACTCAACTTTATTCTTTGTTTGATTAGTAAAGTTCATAGCTTTTTGATTTTCTAGTTTTCTAGTAAATCTATCTGGGACCATTAAACAATCAGATTGTGTTCTTGGGAGCAAAGACTAGTGTTGGTTCTCTTTTGCTTGCCCTTCTGGCTATATCATTCCTCGCATTTGTTGCAAATGGAGAAGGCGACAAAACGATTTTAGTGAAGAAAGTGAAGGTCAAGAAGGTGTGCACGCAGGCATGGGAATGCAGCTGCTGGTCCCCATAATGCTGTAACCAGACGATATCAGATTACTTTCAGGTTTATAATTTTGAGCAACTCTTTGCCAAAAGAAACCTTCCCACAGCTCACGCCGTTGGTTTCTGGGACTACCAATCTTTCATTACTGCTCCAGCGCTCTTTGAACCTCTTGGGTTTGGTACCTCTAGAGGAAAGCACATGGGACAGAAAGAAATAGCTACATTTCTCGGTCATGTCACCAGCAAAACCTCATGTAAGTTTTCTTCAGTTTTAGTTCTGTCTTTAAAGCGTACAATTTCCTCTTTAACATAGTTGACCATCCAAAACTAATGGAAGCTAATATGAATTAAAAAATGGATTCCTTAAGCGATAGCTTCATAGTTTTTTCTACTAATAAATCTGATCACATTCAAACATTCAGAATCATGAAAATGGACATTCCCTAGGTTGCTGTAGGTATTTTCTATGTTGTAAGAAGCTTTGCACTAGAATGAGTGTTACTGTGATGTCTTATAGGTGGCTACGGGGTTGCTACAAGAGGACCTTTTAGCTTGGCGTCTTTGTTATATTAAGGAAATGAGCCCAAGGCAATCATACTGTGACGAGTCCTGGAAATTTAAGTACCCTTGCAGCCCTAGTGCTGAATACTGCGGGCGTGGTGCTTTACCCCTCTACTAGTACACATATTTTCTACTTCGAAGCTCTAAATGAAAGCTGTGAAATAAAAAAATTGCATTCTTCCTAATTTTAAACAACCATCAGAGGCTAATGTATTTAACTTTTTATTTGAAGGAACTTCAACTACGGAGCAGCTGGGGAACCTCTGAAAGATGGTCTCTTGAACCACCCTGAGTACATTGAGCAAAACGTGACACTTGCCTTCCAAGCTGCTATCTGGAGATGGATGACTCCAATCAAGAAACGTCAGCCCTCAGCTCATGACATCTTTGGCGGAAACTGGAAACCTACAAAGCTCAGACACTGAGTCCAAACATGGCCCGACGTTTTGCAGCACCATGAACCTCTTGTATGGAGAATACACATGTGGTCAAGGTGACAGTGATCCAATGAACAATCTCACACTACTTATACTTCCTCGACCTTTTGGGTATTGGAAGAGACGAAGCCGGAACAAACGAGGATCTCAGTTGCTCTGAGCAGAAACCTTTCAACCCTTCCACTAAACCTTCCTCTTCCTCTTCGTAAGTGTCTGTATCGTTCCATTGTTATCAAGTCTTTTGCTGAGGATCTCAGTTGTGCTGAGCAGAAACCTTTCAACCCTTCGACTAAACCTTTCTCTTCCTCGTCGTAAGTGTCTATCGTTCCATTGTTATCAACTCTTTTGCTTCACTAGAGAATTGTTACGTAATAAGTGAAAAATGCTTGTCGTAAAAGAAAATGTGCGTGTTTTTGTCTCCGTAGAACTTATGCAAATGAATTTTCATATATTTTTTCTGTATGTAAAACCATATTAAATTTCTGTATTTGAAGAACGTTTGTAATATACGGTTTTTTGGTCAGCAATTTGGTGCAAACTTAGACTGAATTGTGAGGTTTTGCCACTAACTAGAACTATAGGTTGGGTTTGGTATTCAGTTCTAGAAATGTAGTGACCAATGGAAATCTATTAAAATTCGAATATGTTATGGTATTTTGGTATTTTTGGTTCTGGAATTATGGTAACCAATGAGTATTTATTAAAATTTATTTCGGTTTTGGTTTGGTTCTGGTTCCAAAAAAGTGTAACCGAATTAGTCTTAAGATAATATTGGTTCAGTTCCGTATGGTTATTTTTTCAAAACCTCACCATTAGAACCCACCAATTAAACAAAAATAACCAAATAGAAATCAAGAGCTTTAGAAGATATTACTATTAGCAAGTGGCCTTTAGCCTAGTGGCATGTGGTAAGTTCACTAAAAGCAGGTGCACTTGCACGTCGAGGGATCGAGTCCTACCACCAGCATTATGCAGGAATTTGGCTACTAGACCGGCCAGTTGTGGCCCAATGTTGACAAAAAAAAGAAGAAGATATTAATATTATTATAATATATTACAATAGTTTGTGATGTCGATTAGGTTGGTATTGAAAATGATAAGAGAAGTATGTGAAGGGAAAACTCAGACCATCGTCCGGGTCACTAGCCATGGCCTTAGATAGGTGAGATCGTTTGGCGATTGTAGCGAGAATGACGTTTGATATGTATGGCTTTTAGCATGTTTAGATTGTAGAAAGAATGAGTCTCATTTAGCCATTTTCGGCATACATATCTACTACATTCTCATCATTTTAGAGTCCAAATAGTTTCATACATTTGCATAGCACACACATTGTATTTGAGGAAATTTCAGGTACTTGAAGGCACAAAAATAGAGTGTTCTGGATAAGTGGAGACAAAGGGGTACAAAGAGCAACACTTGGAGTCGGATTGGAGCCAAGAGTTTGACAAAAACCGAATCAACACTAGATGCCTTCTAGAGCTTGTGGTCGAACTTACTTTCACTCGAGTTGGTCTCGAGTCCACGATCGAGTCGAAGACACAGTCTTACGTCGAGTGGATCCTGTTTTGGGTTGTCGACTTTTACCTTATGGGCCTTTCCAGCGTTTGGGCTAGACTGAAGCCAAATATCACTGTACGCTGGATCACTTCTAATGGGCCGAATCGATTTAGGGTTTAACCCGAACTTAGAATAAATATTTGTGTTTGTTACCAAAAATGAACAACTTAGTTTTTACTTCTTTTGTGCAACAACCACTTTTCGTTTTTGTAATCCCAAGAACAAAACCTTCTGTTTAGGTTTATTTATGCAATTTATGTTTTCATTTAATCTTGCTCTTAGTTCAAGTTCGAGTTCATTATTGATGTTATCTACTATAATTTTTACTCTCACTGTTGATTTCATGAATTCTGAGTAGTTCGCCTAGGGCTCTTGAGGATGGGTTAGGTTGGCGTGGATCTTGGTTTTCTAGGTTGCTTGAGGTTAGAATTGCTTAGATCTCATCTGATTTGCTGCTGTTAACACTTGTTTTATTTTGATCGACTGAAGCATGCTCTTATACGTTCTAGCACCTGATAGGTGTTTGGTAGAATGTCTGACCGAACCAACTTCTGAGATTCACAATCTTAGCTCGAGGGTTCGAACGTCTGAGGTGTGAATCAGCTCCAAGCGAGTTGATCGTTCATGTCGGTTAGGTAATCAAACGCATATGACGATAGGGTCTGTTAATAGTTTAGTCGAGTTCGTTTGCTATGAGAGTGGATTCGATGCCTTATGTTCTTGATGTCTAGAGGTATGCTCTATCGAGTGTTGAAAAGCACCTAGTTGATTTAAGTGATACGCTGATCCATGATACTCATCATCAGGACCCCGTTTTCACATCATTTTGCACTTGTTTTACTTACTGCTTTATATTTCACTGCTCTATTCTACTATTGCTCTGTGCCACTGCTTGCTCTGTTTATTTGCTTGCTCTGTTTAATTTTGATGCTTTATTTAGTTTATGCTCGTTTCAAATTAGATTGCTAGAAAATATTCATCCTGATTGACTTGGATTAGAGTAGTTAACTGTATCCTGAATGCTAGTTACACTCCAACTGGTTTGCCACCTATTATGCTACATCAATATGAAAGTGTAATAGGTATTTAATAGTAAAATCTTGTTATCAATGTTTTTTTACACCTTCGATATGTAGAAGGATAAAGAAATATTTATATTCCTATTTTTGCTTTTTAATTTTTTCGACGAATGAACAATCATTAAATAATATTTCTCTTATTTTTGTTTTAACTTTTAGTCATTTTAACTATATTTTTTATTACCAAAAAGTACATAAAAAAGGTAAAAAAAATTATATTGAAATATTTATAGCAACAATATACTTTACTCGATAGATCTATTTTTTTTTTTAAATATATTACTACACCGTTTTTTATAACACTAATATATACTTGCAAATAAAAAATTTCAGAGAAATATAAATTAATAACATAATTATTATTCAAAAATCTATGATTACAGAGAATAAACAAATATAAAATATTATTAAATATAAATAGAATACTACGACTCACTCAACCCAACCAAAAAAACATTGTCCAACATAATATTTTCTATGCATGAAAATACATAAGATCATTAATTTTTTTTTCCTATAATATGGAATACATGAACGATCTATATTCAAATATGAAAAATCCATAGTTCAAATATGAAAAGTCCATATGTAACGACTTGAATAAGTAAATAGGAAATATAATTATCTAAATAAAAATAATATTCCGCGTGGTTAGGATTAATAAGAAATATAATTTGTTGAGGTTTATTTGTAATTTATGAACTATGTTTCTGTTATCTATTCTTATTAAAACGGATGTCCATTTCTTTAAACAACCTCTATTTGTAAATTATTACAAGAATTATCTTTATGAAATTAATTGTTAGTCCTATGACTTTTTTCTTTTTAAAAACTTTTTACAAAATTGTTAGTCCCACGTTACCACAACTCCCTTACCCACTCTCACCTTATTGTCTTTTCCAACTTTAAGTACCTCACTCATCATTTACGTTACTATTTTATTAATCAAAACTATCTTCTCCCAAAACGTCCAAATCTCAGATATTGAATTGGTCGTCTCTCCAAATTGGAATATTCATCCATTGTATTGCACAAATGTCTTCATTAAAAATATTAAAAGCATTGCTCCTATTGATTCTCCTAATAACGATGGAATTAACCCTGGTAAGTTACGTTGGATGTTATAACTATTACATGATTATTGTGTGTAGTGTTAAGTACTTATGTTAATGACTTTAATTCTGTAGATTCTTGCTAAAACACTTTCATAGAAGACTCCTCTGTCGTCTCTGGAGATGATTATATCGCAGTCAAAAGTGGAATCGACTAATTCAAAATCAAAACAAGAATCCTGACAACTTACAATTAGACGTCTCACTTGCAACTCTCCCGACAGTGCAGGAATTGCCATCAGGAATGAAATGTCAGGAGGAATTAAAGACGTAAAAATCGAAGATGTAACACTTATCAACACTCAATCAGCAATCAAAGTCAAAACCGATGTGGGGACGTGGAAGTTACGTCAAAGATATTTTCGCTAGGAGGCTTTTAATGAAGACAATGAAATATGTTGTTTTATGGATTATAGGTTCGCATACACTACATGCCAAAGGTGCATCTGATCCCAAGCCATTGCCTGAGATTACCAATATCAATTACCGTGACATGAATGCTGAGAACGTTACGGTAGCGGCTAAGCTTGAAGGGATTAAGAACGATCTCTTATACTGTCGGAAGAGATTTTTAATAATCAGTTTATACGTACCACGCCAGTTTGATAAGTACCTACATCTAACTCAATTTATGTTCATTAAATATTGCAAATCCACTACAAACTAATTATTAAGCATATGTGTAATGACATAGAACAATTTGGAAGAATCATAAGGTTTCTTAAAATTTAATTTATTACAGATTTAAATAACACCTAAGTTTTCACAATTACTAATTCAAATTATAACAGAACTAATAAACAAGTTTGAAATTTCTCATCTTCAAAGTACATTGATAGACATTGCAGTGTATAACAAAGGAAAAACTTCTTTTTGTTTCTTACAATGTTTATTACATTCAGGTTTACTATCAAAGGATTCTCCCAGATTCTTCTTCTTTTTGTTTCTTACAAAACCAAAGCTTACTATAAATAATATAACAATGAATGTCTGGTTATATGATTGATTAAATATGAAATTAATCGTAAGAAAAAAACTCAAATAACCATTTAAAACAACTATTTAACAAAACACTTATACGACTTTAATACAAGACAAATATATTAGCCCACATTATAAGCGTGGGTAGTATCCTAGTATAAGATAAAATAATGATTATACAGAATAACAATAATGTTGACACCAATAAAAATACCAAAACTTGAATTGTCCATATGTTACCATATACAAGTAACACAAATGAAACTGCAATCGTATAAATAATAAAAATAATCTCGACTAACTACAAATATTTATTCCTTATCGAAATTACAAACTTTTTTTTCCAACAAAATTTGTTTTCATCCAAACGCACTTTAAATATCATGAACGAGGAATGTCAGATTATATAATAAACCAAATATGAGACAAATCCTAAGATCAAACCTACAAAAATAGTAACAACCATTTAACAAAACATTCAAACAATTTTAACTATATAAAAAAAAGCCGACGCTACAATCCAATTTAAATAGACCAAGGACATAACCGAGTCTTATTGGATCATGCAGTTTTTGTACTAAAAAACAAAAAAATATTCTATACACATTATTATTTATTTGGCTAAATTTATAAATTTGTCGATCGAGGTTAAACCAATATTAGGCATGATCTATATGCACCAAAATTTTTAATATTTCATGACATAAGAAAAAAATTGAATGGTTTATTATATGATAAATCAAAGATGATGTTAAACAAAATACCCAATCTCCAATTGTTGCAAAACAAAGTCGATATGCTTATGCGATATGCTTATATTTTGTTTTACCTTTATTATAAATTAAAACTACAAATATATGTCCATTTAAAGGTCATAAATTTATGTTCATGTTCTATTTTACTTTTTCCCTCTAACAAATGTATAGCGCATTTGGCAAATTTTATAATTTTTATTGCGTTCAAACTAAAACTGGACATTATAGATATGCGACCAATTTTAAAATAATACGCAATATTATCCATAACCCAAAATTTTGACCAAACATATTAACGTATCCGTAAAATGAAAAACCGCACAATATAAATAAATCCTATTATAGATATATCATAGAAACAAAAAAACACCGCGCTTCAAGCACATGTATCATCCTAGTAGTATTGATCTTGAAAACTCATACATATAATAAAAAATGACGATATACTATTGATCTTGAAAACTCCTACATATTGATGAGTGCTATGTGTTGAAAGCAAACAACAATCAAATCAACAAATGCACAACATACTATGTAGTTGTATGCACTTGAGGTTCAAATCCATAAGGAGTATGAGAATGTCAACAATAGGAATGTGAAGACTCAATGCTAAGCTAGAGAAAATCAAAGCGAGGGTGAATGCAATCAAGAACAAAATGCAAAATAAACTAAACAAGAACAAAGCAAATGCAACTTATCATAACCAAACCAACAATCAAAGCAAACAAGAATAAACTAAAGCAACGCGAACGAAAATAGCAAGCAAAAATCAAATTCAAACAAGCGAATGACTTAGGCAATGGCAATCAATCTAGGGACAGGGCAATAGGATGAAATGATGCAACAAGGAACCAATGAAGCTCAACCTAGGGCATAGAGCACAACAAACAAGCAAGACTAGCCCACTCTCATGGCACTAATCACTATTCTAGGGAAATGACCCAATTAAGCTCTCATTTGTTAGATCAAGACCCTAAAATGCTTTAAACACAAGTCCACTATGACCATTCAATCCCATAACATCATCTCTCGAAAGTTATTGAGAAAGAACCCTAAAATAGGCTTTCGGGAATTTCATCGAACACCTCTCGGGCGATGATTTTCTTAACATCTAAATTCAAGTGATCAAAATGAATCTAGCATTAAGACTACCTAAATAGGAGGATCTAACAATCCTAAGCATCAATCAATCATTACCAAGCCCTAGATCTAGCCATAACCTAAATCATCCTAAGCAACTACTCACTAATCATTTTGGAAACAAAAGCAAAAGCAATAGAGAAAAACATGATTAAAAAGATGAGACTAGACAAAGAGATTCTTCAAATTGATTAAATGAATGATCCAAAGTGAATCATCCACAAGGTCTCAAAGTTTCTTCTCAAACACACAAGAACAAAACAAAAACTTAGAAGAGAATTAAACTTAGATCTAGAAAAATGTATTAAAAGCTTTGTGGCATAATATTTGCCATTACATATTTATAGTGCTAAAATTAGGGTTAAAGCCCATTAAAAACAAGCCAATAAAAATAAGACAAGTGTCTAAGGTTCAAATGGTTAAGTTCTAAATTCTGGACGTTCATTGGACCGGCGGTCGAGAGGGGTGGTCGAGAAAGAGTCATCGAACGAGCTTCTTGGACACCTGTCCGATGCGAGGTCACATACATATAATGCAGTAGGTCGGACGGGACTCTCGGTCGTGGGTCCGATGCAAGGTCACATGTGTATGGAACGAACGGATCAAATAGCTTTCTCGGACGCACGTCCGATGGTGGGACGTAATCCTGCACGAATGGATCGGACGGCCTTCTCGGACGCGGGTTGATAACAAGATTTTACTTAAGTTTTCAAATCCTATTATACTAAGGTGTCGATGTAGTATAATAGGTGTCAATCCAACTGGGAGTGTAGTTATCACTAAGAATGCAGCTAATTATTATAATCCAAGCCAATCAAAGTGTGGTTTTGTCTAACAACCTAAGTCAAACTTAAAATAAGAGTAAACCAAGCAATTAGCAATAATAATGAAATTAAATGAAGCAATAAACAATAGAGTGAAAAGTGAATTTAATGCAGGGTGAGAAAACAGGTTTCCTGAGGAGTGAGTATCACGGATCAGCGTGACTCTTAGACTAACTAGGCGCTTGACAACACTCAATAGAGCTAATCTCTAGGCAATGAGAACAATAGCAATGAATCCACTTTCGTGGCAAACAGACTCAATCAGACTATTAACAGACCCTATCGCCGTAGGTGTTTGATAATCTAACCGGAATGAACGACCAACTCACTTAGAGCCGATTCACACCTCAGACATTCGATCCCCCGAGCTAAGCGTGTGAATCTCTAAAGTGGTTCAGTCAGACGCTCTACCAAACACCTATCGGGTGCTAGAGCGTCTCAGAACAAGCTCCAGTTGATCAGAATGAAGCTAGTGATGATAACACCAAATCAGAAAGACCTAAATAATTCTAACCTCAAGCGACCTAGAAAACCTAAGCTCCACGCTGACCTAACTCATCCTCAGGAGCCCTAAGTGACTACTCAAAACTCATGAAATTAACAACAAACATGAAATCGGTATTAGATTGCATTAACACAGAACTCGAACGGGAATTGAAATCAACACTGAACGTAAAACTAAATTGCATCAAGTAAACTCGAAATCAAAAGGTTTCGTTCTGAGATTACAAAAACTAAAGTCTGCTCCGCACAAAAAAGTAGTAAAAACTTAGGTCTTTTTCGAAATAAGAAAAATAAGAAATATATAATAAACTTGGTACAACCCTAAGTTGAATTCGGCCTAGAGTGCAGTGGATTTTGAAATCAAGCCTGATCTAGAAGCTAAACAGGCCCATCAGAAGAAAGCTTGTGACCAAAGGCGTAGTTTACTCGAACTGTAGCTAAAACGACAACAATGCGTGTGTCCGACGCTCCATGACTAGTTCGAGTGCATCTCGAGTCCAGCATAGCTCGATCCGCATTAAGAGTATGGCTCGATCCGCATCTGGAGTGTGACTTGATCCACGTCTAGAGTTTGACTTGATCCGTGTCTAGAGTGTGACTCGATCCGCATATGGAGTGTGACTCGATCCACGTCTAGAGTGTGACTCGATATGCGTCTGGAGTGTGACATGATCCGCGTCTGGAGTGTGACACGATCCGCGTCTAGAGTGTGACTTGTTCCACGTCTGGAGTGTGTCCTAAGGCTGGTATGCTCTTCAGACGCTCTGTAACTCCTATCAGACTCCAAGTGCTACTTCCTCAACCCTCAGCCCCTGCTTGCTCTAAAGTCTCCAATTTAACGCTCCAAGTACATGAAGTCTCCTCAAATGCAGTGTGTATGCTAATGCATATGAATGAAGCTATTCAGACTCTAAAATGATGAGAATGTAGTAGAAATGTATGCAGAAAATAGCTAAATGAAACTCCTTAAATGTGTTAAAAACCATATATATCAACTCCGCAAGCAAAGAAACAAGAAAAAATTCGGAGTAGATGTTGCTAAATGGGGATTCAAAACCAAAGCAAGCTAATTCAGATGTTAAACTCAATGTCCTGTTTTGATGTTCTAGGCTGTAGTACTAAACAAGTCATACTCTAAAAAATGTTAGCCATGCTGATCACAGTTCAATCTAAGTCAAAACTCAACCTACAGTTGCATTCAAATAAACCACTCCTTTTAACATTCAAATTAATCCAAACCGTGAATCAAGCTATGTTTTTTTGTAAGAACTCGTTTGGCTAAGGGATGGTCTAAGAGATTAAAGTGATCTATTCAATGTATTGGCTCATCAAATTTTCACAAGGATCACTCAAAATGGAATTAGCTTTAGCATAATGCTAAAGGTGAGAACCAATAGATGCATACAGAAACAAGGTCCCATTTACCCAGTGTACCCAACTCGAGTTCAAACCTATTCATTCTAAAACCCAAAGTCTGATCCTAATTCTACCCTTTTTAACTCAGAAGGCTTTTCTTTCTTTCAGCCCAACACTTAACAGGATTAACTTCAGAAGCTTCTTTTGCATTGCTAATTTAGGGAGAGGGGTCTCTTAATTCAACACTTCTAGTGGTTTTGATCATAGCACATCATAGCTCTGGTTCTACTTTCACTTTTAATGTACAAGCCACTCTAGACATTGTCTATCCCTTTTTTTTAGAATCCAATTTCAAATAATTTTTTATTTCCCAAAACCTTTACTAGATCATTCATATGTTCCTGTGCCCTTTCTCTCCTTAGACTCTTTAACTTATGCCCTTATTCTTTTCTTCATTCCTTTTCAAACCAAAGTAAACAAACATCCCACACCCATGATCCACCTACGCCTAGTCTGATTCAAAAATCGTGAACCAGAAACTAAATGAAACCTTGTTCCTGTCGGCGCTCACCTAACACTTTATGCCAAGATTAATCCGAAACAAATAGGCCTCACAGTCACACAACAAACAATGCAGGGCTCGAAAGAAGGTAAGGATCAAGGTGGGAGTCTACTCGAATTAACATGTTAGATGCAGATGGTGAAAGGAAGTCCGAGTATTTTGTGATCCACAAGTTCATACTCAATGCATAGACTTGATAATTAAGCATTCATTTCAGGTTATTACTTAGCAAGGAGTGGTGTCTAATCACAGCAAAATTCAGCAAAGTTATGAAACCCAGACTAAACATTCCTAGCATGGTGCAGTCTTATACTTCGGACCAGAAAGCAAGCAGCATACAACATTAACTCAGGGAAGTGAATTTAGCACAAAAATCACCAGGCTTGCAAGGTGTAATCATCATAATCCCCAATACATGACTAGACTCGATCCTATATGGATGCAAACTACATGACACTCTATTTTTGTGTTTTTTTTAATGTTTTACGTGTAATGCAATGATCAAATGATATGGATGCATGAAAATCAAAAATAAGAACAAAGAAAACGTGATCAAATGTTGTCTAGAATCCTTCCCCAAACTTAAATCACACAGTACATTGTGTAGATAAAAGAATGAAAAAGGACCCTAGACTAGTAAACACAAACATGCAATGATATATACAAGAGGAGTTAAGGGTTTATACCTCAACGAAAGAGAGACCATCCAGCAGGATCCATGTCCATGCTATCGTCCATGAAGTTGTACCCCTGCGTCTGCGTGACCTGATGTGAACTCAAGCTAACCTGATCAATGTTACCAGACTCAGGTTGTTGCGTGTATTGCTGGGGCGTTGAACCAAATAGGTCATGGCTGCTGAACCCTCCCTGAGGCGTAAACTGCTGTGAATTCGAGCCTTGGTTGTCGAGCCAAGGAATTCTTGTCTGCGGTGTAAGCTGCTGAGGTTGCACATCTAGCTGCCGTTGTGGCTCAAGACTCCGAGTGCGCTCATTTTCACACTACTTTATTGACTCCATGTATCAACTCGAGTAGTCACATTTTCCAACAGATTTTAAAATTTTTGTCCCTTCTTCAGATCAGCCCTTTGTTAACTCGAACCTCCAGACATTGCACTGAGTCAAGTCCTGGAAATCAAAGGTTATACCAAAAAGACAAAAGAAAAATTTAAAGCACAATTAAAATTAAAAATATGTAAAGGATATCATAGGATTGCCTCCCAAGTGCACTTGTTTAATGTCACTGAGCTTGACTTCCACACCCATCAGAGGCGGGTTGGTTCATCGAGAGAAAAAATGGTTCTCTCGGGAATGGTCTCATCAGCTCGGTATAACTTAACCCTTTGCCCATTCACAGTGAAATCGTTGCCATCTTTTTTGATTAAGGTGATAGCTCATAGGGTTAGACTTCTTTAACTCGGAATGGGCCAGACCATCTCGACTTCAGCTTTCCAGGAAACAACTTAAGCTTGGAGTAGAACAAGAGCACTTGATCACCAGGTGTTATACTCTTGGGAGAATCTTCTTGTCATGGAAGGCTTTAGTTCTTTTTTTATACAGTTTTGAGCTCTCGTAAGCGTCAAGTTGGTCTCCTCTAACTCATGCAAATTCATAAGCCTTTTTTCCTGAGCAGTTTTGAGATGAAAATTTATAAACCTTGTATCCCACAGTGCCTTATGCTCTATTTCGACAGGCAGATGCCATGATTTTCCATACAACAGCTGGAATGGAGTTCTTCCAATTGGAGTCTTAAAAGCTGTCCTGTAAGCCCATAGTGTGTCGTCCAATTTTGCTGCCTAATCACGTTTAGACACCCCAATAACTCGAGCTAGAATAGCCTTGATCTACTTATTTAACACCTTAACCTGACCACTGGTTTGTGGGTGATGAGGAGTAGCTACCGTATGCTTAACTCCATTCTTCCTCAGTAGGTTTTCAAATACTTTATTGATGAAGTGCGAGCCTCCATCACTGATCACAACTTGAGGCACTCCAAACATGGGGAAAATGATGCTCTTGAACAGCTTGATAACTACCTTAGCGTCATTGGTCGAACAAGCTACAGGTTCAACCCACTTTGAGACATAGTCGACTGCGACGAGGATGTATTGATTCCGATGGGATGGTGGGTTGAACGGTCCCATGAAGTCGATTCCCCAGCTGTCAAATATCTCAACTTCTAGAATTGGGTTCTGTGGCATTTTATTTCTTCTGCTGATATTACCCATTCTCTGACACGGATCACACTTGGAGATGAAATCCTAAGTATCCTTGAACACAGTCGGCCACCATAATCCTGATTGCAAAATCTTCTGAACAGTCTTGAATGTGGCAAAATGTCCACCGTAGGCTGACCTATGACAGTGCTCCATGACACCCTGAACCTCTTCCTCTGCTATACATTGTCTTAATAAACCGTCTGCCCCTTTCTTGTATAACTAGGGCTTATCCCAGAAGTAGTGATTAACATCTCTGAAGAATTTCTTCCTCTGATAGAAGTCCAAACACTTAGGCACCTCAACTACGACCAGATAGTTGACCAAATCTGCATACCAAGGTATAGTGGATCCAGCGAGCCTCATGCTGATTTGAGAACGATTCTCCTGCGCTCCTAAAGTCATGAGTTGCTCCTCTGGCATTGAGTCATCTATAAGGATCGAGTCCTCAATCATCATTCGTGACAAGTGATCTGCTACTCCATTCTCCACTCTAGGTTTGTCCACTATTTCCATGTCAAACTCTTGCAACAGCAATATCTATGTCAGTAATCTTGGCTTAGTATCCTTTTTCTTCATCAAGGACTTCAATGCAGCGTGATCAGTGTGAACAATCACTTTGGAACCCACCAGATACGATATGAATTTCTCAAATGCGAATACTACAGCCAGAAGTTCCTTTTTTGTGGTTGCGTACTTGACTTGGGCGTCATCAAGAGTCCTGCTGGCGTGATATATCACATTCAACTTCGTATCCTTTCTCTGACCAAGGACTGCTCCAACAATAAAATCACTGGCGTTGCACATGATCTTGAGTGGAAGAGTCCAGTCTGGAGCTTAGACTATTGGAGTAGAGATCAACGCTTCTTTGATGTTAAGAAAAGCTTTGAGAAGCTCAGGGTCGAAGTTAAACTCGATCTCTTTGCATAGTAGGCGCGTCAGGGGCCTTGTAATTTTGGAGAAATCCTTGATGAACCTTCTGTGGAGCCCAGCGTTCCCTAGGAAGCTTCGAATATCCTTCACTGTCTTAGGGGACTGCATCTAAGCCATGACTTCAAGCTTTGCCTTGTCAACCTCAATACCCTTCTCAGATTTCTTGTCCCCCAACACTATCCCTTCTTGAAACATGAAGTGACATTTTTCCCAGTTCAGCACAAGGTTTGTCTTTACGCACCTGCTAAGCACCCTGCACAAATTTAACAAACAAGAGGAGTAGGAAGAGCCATGGATGGAGAAATTGTCCATGAATACCTCTACCATGTCCTCAATCAAATCTCAGAAAATAGAAGTCATACAACACTGAAATGTAGCAGGAGCATTGCACAACCCAAACGGCATGCGTTTGTATGCAAACGTGCCATAAGGGCAGGTAAAAGTAGTTTTTTCCTGATCATCTAGGTGTATAGGGATCTGAAAGAACCCGCTATACCTGTTAAGGAAACAGTGATACTTTTTACCAGACAACCTTTCAACCATCTGATCAATAAACAACAGAGGAAAGTGGTCCTTCCCAGTGGAGAAATTTTGCCTCCTATAGTCTATACACATCCTTTGCCTCGTTATGGTTCTAGTGGGAATTAGTTCATCTTTATCGTTCTTAACTACAATGATACCCCCTTCTTAGGAACGCAATGCACATGTGAAACCCACTTACTATCAGAAATCGGAAAGATAACATCAGCTTCTAGTAACTTAAGTATTTCTTTTTTCACAACTTCTTTAAGGTTAGGGTTCAGTTTCCTGTGAGGCTCTACGCTAGAATGAGATTCATCTTCTAGGTGTACTCTATGGGTGCAAAAGTTTGGAGATATTCCTCTAATATCTTTAAGGGTGTATCCTATAACCTTTCTAAAACATTTAAGCTCAGTCAATAGCATGCTCAGTTCATCATCACTCAAAACATCATTGACAATTACAGGATAAGTGGAATTAGGGCCCAGAAAAGCGTACCTTAGCCCCGCAGGAAGTGGTTTTATTTCCACTTAGGGTGCTTTGAGCTCCGACCAGTCATCAGTGACTATTGCGCACTCGAGTACCTGCAGCTCGAGTCTAGGGCTCGAGTCTGGCGTGGATGTAGTCGAGTGTAAGCTCACTCCTTTACCTGCTGGACACGTCTCATCCAATTCTTCAATCACTACTAAACTCTTGATGAGTCTGTGTGAATCCAAAAGTTTCCCATAGCACTCAGCTTCCAAACTCAAATATCCCTCAACGGTTGGCTTACTCAAGACAACTTATAGTTGATCTTCTGCTGCCAACTCCTCTAGTAACTCATCAGCTAGAGCATCCATTTCATGAATTGAAAACACTTGACCCTCAATCATTGGTTTCTTAATCGCATCATTGATATTGAACTTCATCTTAAGGTTCTGACTAAGATTCAACTCTATTACCCCATTCTTGACATCAATCAATGCTCGTGTTGTGGCCAAGAAAAGTCTTCCAAACAACAGAGGATCTTTAGACTCCTCTTCCATCTCCAAAATGACAAAATCTGTTGGTATCTCAACTTCTCCCACCTTCACAGGAAGGTCTTTCAAAATGCCATGAGGGATTCTCACGGACCTATCTGCTAGAACCAACGACATCTTGCATGATTTGTAATAAACAAAACCTAACCTCTTTGCTACTGAAAGTGGCATAAGACTGATTGAAGCACCAAGGTCACAGAGGCACTTCTTGAATGATAAGGGTCCAAGCGAACATAGGATTGTAAAGGTTCCAGGATCACCAAGTTTTTTTTGTACAACCTTCCTTTGGATTATAGCGCTAATCTCATGCGTCAGTACCACCATACCCTCGACTTCTTGAGTCTTCTCCTTAACCACTTCTTTAAAAAATTTCTGGTAAAGAGGCATCAACATAAAAGCATCCAAGATGGGGATCTTTACCTCAATGTCTTTCATCTGCTTGTCAAAGAGGGCTCTATATTTCTCAGTCAGATTCTTCTTGAACCTTTAAGGAAATGGCAATTGGGGCTTGTAAGGTGGCAGAACAAAGGGTTTGTTCTTCTCTTGGGCTGCTGTAGGTGGATTAGCATCTGGGGCGCTGGGTTTGGGAGGAAGTTGGTCTGTCGTGTCGAGCTTATCTTCAGGTGTGGGTTTTTCAGTAGACTGCGACTTAGAAGCAACTCTAGATCGAGTCTCTAGTTCGAGTGGCAGGTCTGCAGTGGAATTTTTGGTTTGATCCTCGATGAGAGAATCCTCCCCCTCTTGAACCTTACTGTCCTCAGTATCCTTAGCACTCTTCGCTTGAATCAGCAACTCACGTCCACTTCTCAGAGTGATAGCGTTGGCGTGATACTCCTTTAAGTTGGGAACTGCTTTCCTTGGAAGTTGCCCAATTGTCTTCACTGTAGAAGACGATGCTTGCTGACTCTCCACATACTTGAGTCTTGCGTTCAGTGTCTCAAACTTGCAGTTGAGATCGTTGTGAGAGACGTCAATCTTGGAATGTACCTCTGCAAACTTATTTGTTACTTTAGTAGTAGAGGCTTTCTGTCCTTTAAGTATCTCTTGGAGCGAAGTTAAAACCTCTGGTGGTTGTGTAGCAGTTGCTGGAGCTTGCACTTCATACCCAGGTGGCATGGTTGGAACTGGCTGGAAAATCTGGTGATATTGCTGCTTAGGGAAAAAAGCTTTGGATTAAATGTTCTGGGGTTTGGGTGGGTAGACCTGGTTTTGGGAATTTGCTACGTTGTTACTCCTGTAGGAGAGGTTTGGGTGTTACTTGTAGTTGTTGTACTGTTTGTAATCCTCGCATTGATTCTGCAAATAACTGATCTCCTCAACCTGATCATCCTCCTTGTCCGGAATTTGTTTATCCCCAGTCATGAAGTGGACATGTTTTTGTTGTACCTGCAGTAGCTTATCAATTTTCTCATTCAGGGCCTTGAGCTCTTTCCTACTGACCGTATCTATATCTACTGTACCACGCAAGGTCCTATCGTAGTCCTCATTATACTGCCCATTTGCCTCTGCCATATTCTCTACTAACTCCCAACCTTCATCCACGTCCTTGTTGAGGAAATTGCCATTGCTGGCTGTGTCCAAAAGCCTTCGGATGTTAGGGTGAACACCTCTGTAGAGGTTGCTAAGCAGAGTTTCAGTGGTGTAACCATGATGGGGGCACTGCGATTGATAAGTCTTGTACCACTCCAAGGCTTCAGCAAAGGTTTCAAAATTCTACTGCGCAAAGCTGAAGATAGCACTCATCAGCTTTGCAGTCTGAGAGTTCGAGAAGAACTTGCTAAGAAATACAGTCTTGCAGTCATTCCAAGAAGTGATAGATCCTTGCGGTAAATACTTCTCCCAAAGGCGGGCTTTGTCTCCTAGAGAAAATGGAAACATCCTCAGTTTAAATGCATCATCACTGACTCCATTGAGCCTTTATAGTCCACAAATGCCCTCGAACTCGTCTAAGTGATCAAGAGGATCTTCAGAGGGTAGTCCATGAAATTACCTGATTTGGATCATGGAGATGATACTGCTATTGATCTTGAAGTTGTTGTTCGGGATAGCTGGAGGCATGATCCCATGTCTCTGGGTATGAGTGCTTGGTGCATCTCCAACGCCAATTATTCATGGCCTCCTCTGCCGAGTAAGTAACAAGAAACAAAAAGAACTTGAGCTTAGAAAGTTAACAATCCTAAATGTAACTAACAGAAACCCATTTGGCAACAACGCCAATTTGATAACAAGATTTTACTTAAGTTTTCAAATCCTATTATACTAAGGTGTCGATGTAGTATAATAGGTGTCAATCCAACTGGGAGTGTAGTTATCACTAAGAATGCAGCTAATTATTCTAATCCAAGCCAATCAAAGTGTGGTTTTGTCTAACAACCTAAGTCAAACTTAAAATAAGAGTAACCAAGCAATTAGCAATAATAATGAAATTAAATGAAGCAGTAAACAGTAGAGTGAAAAGTGAATTTAACGCAAAGTGAGAAAACAGGTTCCTGAGAAGTGAGTATCACGGATCAACGTGACTCTTAGACTAATTAAGCGCTTGACAACACTCAATAGAGCTAATCTCTAGGCAGTGAGAACAATAGCAATGAATCCACTCTCGTGGCAAACAGACTCAATCAGACTATTAACAGACCCTATCGCCATAGGCGTTTGATAATCTACCGGAATGAACGACCAACTCGCTTAGAGCCGATTCACACCTCAGACATTCGATCCCCCGAGCTAAGCGTGTGAATCTCTAAAGTGGTTCAGTCAGACGCTCTACCAAACACCTATCAGGTGCTAGAGCGTCTCAGAACAAGCTCCAGTTGATCAGGATGAAGCTAGTGATGATAACACCAAATCAGAAAAGACCTAAATAATTCTAACCTCAAGCGACCTAGAAAACCTAAGCTCCACGCTGACCTAACTCATCCTCAGGAGCCCTAAGTGACTACTCAGAACTCATGAAATTAACAGCAAACATGAAATCGATATTAGATATCATTAACAAAACTCGAACGGGAATTGAAATCAACGCTGAACGTAAAACTAAATTGCATCAAGTAAACTCGAAATCAAAAGGTTTCGTTCTGAGATTATAAAAACTAAAGTTTGCTCCGCACGAAAAAGTAGTAAAAACTTAGGTCTTTTTCGAAATAGGAAAAACAAGAAATATATAGTAAACTTGAAACAACCCTAAGTTGAATTCAGCCTAGTAGGAAAAGCCCAGAGTGCAGTAGATCTTGAAATTAGGCTCAATCCAGACGCTAAACAGGCCCATCAGAAGAAAGCTTGTGACCAAAGGCGTAGTTCACTCGAACTGTAGCTGAATTGACAACCATGCGTGTGTCCGACGCTCCATGACTAGTCCGAGTGCAACTCGAGTCCAGCATAGCTTGATCCGTGTCAAGAGTATGACTCGATCCACGTCTGGAGTGTGACTTGATCCGTGTCTGGAGTGTGACTCGATCCGCGTCTGGAGTATGACACGATCCGCGTCTGGAGTGTGACTTTATCCACGTCTGGAGTGTGTCATAAGGATGATATGCTCTTTAGACGCTCTGTAACTCTTATCAGACTCCAAGTGCTGCTTTCTCAACCCTCAGCCCCTGCTTGCTCTGAAGTCTCCAATTTAACGCTCCAAGTACTGAAGTCTCCTCGAATGCAGTGTGTATGCTAATGGAGATGAATGAAATAATTCGGACTCTAAAATGATGAGAATGTAGTAGAAATGTATGCGAAAAATAGATAAATGAGACTCCTTAAATATGTTAAAAACCATATATATCATGTGTCCAATGAGGGCAACAATCTGCGACTTTGGGTCGGACAAGTTTCTCGGACGTATGTCCGATGTCTCATGCAGGTGGAAAGGGATGCAACGTCTCGGACAAGACTTCTCGGATGTACGTCCGGTGCATTCTTGTGGACGTACATGTGGACGAACATTCGTACAGGATGGGTCAGACGCGGCCTCGGACGGCCTTCCGAACCATGACTTAAAACCTCTCATTTTCCAACTTTGTGCTCTAATCCAATCATAATTCCTTCATGCTTTATCCATAATCTCTAAAGCCTCCAAGAATAGTCTCCAATCACCTAAAAAGAACTCAAAAACAACAAAGTATGCAAGTGTATGATCTAGAGACTCTAATGCATGAATTGTACACAATATGATCTAAAATAAGACTAAATGCAATCTATATGAATGAATATGATGCAAAATGGTGATGAAAAACATGCTAAATATGATGTATATCACACATAATTAAAACTGACAAAATTCTGATGGATATTTATTTGTCTACTTATATACGATAGTTATAATTGATATAAACCTATCAAAAATAGCTATTGAGATTGTTTATAAACTAGTTTCTCATAGAAAATAGTGATCTACATAAATGATTATAGAATTTGTCGATTTAATTAAAAAATCGATTAGAAGATTCAAACCTATGTGTATATCTTATACTTGTTTAAATGTATTGCTATTATTGTTTTTTGTTTATCAATACGATATTGTTATTTAAATCTTTTAAAGAGAATTTTAGTACAAATTATAGTTATTTCCATGTAATATATTGGTCTACTAACATGAAGAAATGACTTTGGTTAAGTGTATACTCACGTAATATTGTTTAGTGTTAGCAAGACAATAGAAGTCCCAGATCAATATAGTCATAAATCAAGGTCCACGAAGCCCAGCTTCAGCCCAGCTTTAGCCCAAATCAAGCTTAGCCTTCCACCTTAACTCAACTAGGCTTAGTTTTTGACCGTTGTTGATGTTGTCTACTTAAAGAATGTAACTCTGGTTTTGCTCAATGTATGAAGAAAAGGTTAATGAAATACTAAAAAGTTCCAAGTCTCTTTATTCTCAGTTTGCTTTCATGGTATCAGAGCTTTGATAAAACCCTAACAGGTTAGCAATGGCGGTTCCTAACGAAGCATATCCTCTTCCAAGTCACATTCATGTCTCGAGTTCAGTAATTATCAAGCTCGCGGACCAGAACTATCTTCTATGGAAACCATAACTTGAATCTCTTCTCATAAGTCAGAAGCTTTTAAGCTTTGTCAATGGTAGTTTACCAGCTCCACCTGCTACTGTAATGGTCAGAAATAGAGAAGATGATGTTGAAGTCACAAACCCATGTTTTGAAGCTTGGGTGTGCACATACCATTTGATACGGTCGTGGTTGTTTGGATTTATATCAGAAGATGTTCTTGGGTTTGTAGTTGGCTTATTTACCTCACAAGAAATCTGGAGTTCTTAGCAGAACATCTCAATCGAAGCTCTGTGGCTAGAGTTTTCAAACTCCAATGTAATATGCAACTCACAAGTAAAAAAGTCAAAACTTTTGTTGAGCATTGTCGTGACTTTAGAACCATTTGTGATTAGCTTCATTCTATTGGTTAGCCTGTGAATGAAGCAATGCATATATTCAACTTTCTCAATGGGATCGGAAAAGAATATGATCTTATTTTACTGTCATTCAACAGTCTTTGTCTCGTCTTCCTCGTCCCACCTTTAGTGATGTTGTCTCTGATGTGTCAACCTTTGATTCTCGCCTTGTATCCTTTGAAGACTCTACCTTCACCACTCCTCACCTAGTGTTTCAAGCACACCAGCAACAACAACAGTGGACTTCTCAGTCTCAATACCAACCTGAGGGTCAAAACAACAGAGGGAGAGGAAGTTATTCAAACCGTGGGAGGGGACGTGGAAGCAACTACTCTTTACGAGGAAGAGGTTTTCCTTAGTAGGTCAGTTCTGGTAATCAAAATCCTTAGAATAACTATAACAACTCAAGGTATGTGTGTGAGATTTGTGGAAGAACTGGATATACTACAGTAAGATGTTGGAATAGATTCGACAATAACTATCAAAGTGAGGTGGTGCCACAAGCCTTTGCTGCATTTTCAGTGAGTGACAACTCTGGTTAGGAATTGTATCCTAATCTAGAGCCACTTCTCATGTTACCAATAGAGCTGATGGGTTAACTCAAGCGGTTTTGAGAATCTCATGTTGGGTGACGACAATTGCTTGCCTATTACTCATGTTGGGTCAACAAATCTCTCTGTTGCAACATGTACCTTGCCATTAAGGGAAGTTTTGGTCTATCTATCTGTCCAAAAGTCATTATTATCTGTTTTCAAGCTTTGTGAGGATTATCCATGTGGTGTATTTTTGATGCAAATAAGGTCTCAATAGTGGATTTGGAAACACAGAGGGTGCTAACAAAGGGTCTAAAGCATGAAGGTTTCTATGTGTTGGAAAACCAGGATTACAAGGTGTTTTACTCCTCTCGGAAAAAGGCTACAAATGAATATATATGGCATCACCGATTAGGACATGCTAGTGACTCGGTTCTTCAGTACTTACACAAGACTAAATCTTTCTCCATCAATAAAAGCTCTACTTCCTCCATCTGTGATGCTTGGCAAATGGGAAAGAGTCTTAGTCTGCCTTTATCAGTTTTAGAGTCGAGTTCTGTTGCACCTTTAAATAAAGTCCATTGTGATCTTTGGGGCATTCTCCCATGGTCTCAGTCAAAGGGTTCAAACATTATGTTGTGTTTATTGATGATTTCTCTTGGTTCAGTTAGGTATATCCTTTGAAACTCAAGGCAGATTTCTTTAATATTTTTCAAAAATTCCAAAGGTTTGTTGAGAATCAATTCAACAAGAAAATTTAAATCTTTCAAAGTGATGGAGGAGGTGAATTTGTTAGTAATTGGTTCAAAGCTCACTTGGAATCTCATGGTATAAAACATCAAATGTCATGTCCTCACACTCCGCAATAGAATGGGTTGGCTGAAAGAAATCATAGACATATCGTCGAGCTTGGTTTGTCTATGGTGTTTCTTAGCAAAGTTCCTTTAAAGTTTTGGGTTGAAAGTTTCTGTACAGCAAACTACTTGAGTAATATTTTCCCATCAGCTGCATTAAGTTTTTAGACTCCTCATGAACTTCTCTATAAAGACCAACCTATGTACAGTGTGCTGAGGATGTTTGGATGCGCGTGTTACCTATGTCTTTGTCCATACGGAGCAAATAAATTCGAACTTAGATCACTACAATGTGTGTTCTTGGGTTATAACGCTGCCTACAAAGGATACATGTGCTTGTACCCTCCAACTAATCGAGTATATATCATAAGGAGTGTTGTGTTTGACGAACAATTATTTCCTTTCGATGACAAATACCAGCACTTGGCAACTCAGTATTCTACTCCTCTGTTACGCTTTTGGCAATTAGTCAATCCCAGTTTGGTGCCACAAACTGTGACACCTTATCTTGCTCACGCTTCATCACCAAATCTACCATCATCACTATCTCGTGTCTTTGCAACCATTGATGCTCGTCCCTATACTGACATTGATTTCGTTTCAGCTCCAACAATTGACATGTTTAATGATACCAATCATGAATCCCCTAGTGTATCAGTTGAGTTTAGCTTCAGGGATGATCCAAGTCCTCAAGATTCTGGCCAAATTACATATGCTTTAGATTTGTCCGAACATGTTCTCACAGAAACTACTGCTCCTAATTTGTCTCCCCCTCTCACTAATGCACACCTGATGACCAGAAGAGCAAAAGTAGGAATTTCAAAACCAAACCCTTGCTATTTGATGCTTACAACCACTTATACAGAGCCTCGAACTATCGCTTAGGCATTGAAAGATATCAACTGAAACTCGACGATGGGTGAAGAAACTGAAGTTCAACATGAAAATGCAACTTGGTATCTTATTCCACCTACTCGAGACAAGAGTATATTGGGTTGTAAATGGGTTTTTCAAATTAAATTGAAGCCTGATGGTTCTATAGATAAATACAAGGCTCGTTTAGTGGCAAAACACTACAAGAAAACATGTTATATTGTGACCAAAAATTTTTGACCAAAATTTTAGTCAACATAATTATGATCAAAAATCTATCAATTATTGACGAATTAAATATTTGGTCATTAAATAATCAAAATATTTTGACCAATCGATATATTATCAAAATATTTTGACCACTTTTTGACAATAACATATACACTACTAAAAAATAACTCAACTTTGACCATGATTATAATCATAAATTGGTCAAAAACGGTTGTTTTGATTATTTTTGATCAAAATTGAACGGTCAAAAATCGTTGGTTGGAAATTTCTATTGGTCAAAAATTAATCAAAACAACTGTTTTTTGACCAATTTATGATTATAATCATGGTCAAAGTTGAGTTTTTTTTCTAGTAGTGAAAGGCTTCAAACAAGAGGAGGGTATTGATTATTTAGAAACTTATAGTCCTGTTGTCCGTACAGCTACTATTAGAGTGGTACTTGGAGTTGCTACTGCAAAGAATTGGCCTATTACTCAACATGATGTCAAGAGTGCATTTCTTCATGGTGACATTCATGAAGATATATACATGCATCAACCTACAGGTTTTGTTGATGTCGATCATCCTTCATATGTTTGTAAGCTAGATAAAGCCATCTACGAGTTAAAACAAGCTCCTAGAGCTTGGCTTGATAAGTTCAGCTCTTTTCTTTTGGATTATGGTTTCATTTGCAGTATTGCAGATCCATCTCTCTTTGTTTATCACCACAATGGCAACACTCTAGTATTGTTGCTCTATGTCGATGACATTATACTCACTGGTAGCGGTCCAACTCTCTTCAAGCACCTAATCACAACACTTATTTCCCAATTTGCTATGAAAGATCTTGGTACTTTGCATTACTTTCTTGGAATACAGATTGAGCAAACTGATACAGGTTTGTTTCTGTATCAAGCCAAATATGCTGAAGATATCCTCCTCAAGCTGGCATGGCAACGTGCAATCCCATGCCCACTCCTCTGCCTCAACAACTTCATGCCTCATCTCAAGGCGATGAACTATTTCTTGAGCCATCTTACTTTCTAAGCTTAGCTGGAAAGTTATAGTATCTAACTATTACTTGTCTGGATCTTCAGTTTGCTGTTAATCTTATATGCCAACGAATGCATCAACCTACTCTCTCTGATTTTGCTTTGCTTAAACGTACATTACGCTATCTCCGAAGATCTTCATCAATGGGTTTACATATGTATCGGGACTCCAATCTCTCCCTTCTTACTTAGAGTGACAATGACTAGGCCAGTTGTAGAGAGACTAGGCGCTTGACTACCGGTTTCTGTACGTTTGTTGGTCCCAACATTGTGTCTTCTGTGCAAAACGCCAACAAATTGTGTCTAGATCTTCTACCGAAGCAGAATACAGAGCTCTATCTGAAACAGCTGCAAAAAGTCTCTACCCAAAATTGCCTTAACTCATTTGCGAAGTAAACTTGGTGTTGGTTTACCATCCACCACAAGTTTGGGGGGGGGCTGTTAGCAAGACAGTAGAAGACCCAGCTCAATACAATCATAAATCAAGGTCCACAAAGCCTAGCTTCAGCCCGAATCAAGCTCAGTCTTCCACCTGCAACAATACATATAATAGTACAGCAGAATTAGAGAAAAAGCTGAACAATATCTCCTTCCAAACCTGTATATCGTACAAGGATTAGAACCAAGTATATTATTCCAAAAAACTCTTAACTCAACCAAGATTAAATCCTTAACTCAACTAAGACTAAATCCTTAACTCAACTAGACTTAATTTTTAACCGTTGATATTATCTACTTAAAGAATATAACTCTGGTTCTGCTCAATGTATAAAGAAAAGGTTAATGAAATACTAAAAAGTTCCAAATCTCTTTATTCTCAGTTTGCTTTCATTTAGGTTTATGAATGAATTTGGGGATCTTGAATTAAAAAACTGTTAACATAATTTAAGTGTTTACAATGGTGAGGAGGACGATTAACATATATTGACCCAAGGAGAAATAGACAAGTGGAGTGACAAAGATTGAGAGGACCTACCCGAAATGAACAGTCAAGTCAATGCTCCGCGTAGAGACCGCGTGAACGTGTGATTCGTTTATTGACCACCTCTGTCGGATTTATAAGAAAAATCATAAGTGACGACGACATTAATGTAATTACAGTCTAAACTTGAGGGTATAATAGACATTTCCTTGAACTGGTTTAACGCTTCGAGTCCGAGCCCGGGTCGGAGAGTAAAAGTCGTTAATCCGATAAAGACGGTTTTTCTCTCGTTTTCTCGCAGACGCTTTATCTAATTTATCTTCTTCTTCTTCTTCTCGATTTGAGAGAAAACAAAAAAAATAAGAAACGAATCTACAGGTTTTTACGTAAGGAAAACACAAAAACAATGGCAGATCAACTTACCGATGATCAGATCTCTGAGTTTAAGGAAGCTTTCAGCTTATTTGACAAGGATGGTGACGGTACGTTGTTGTTTTTCTGTACCCTCACTCCTTCAAATGTTTTTAAATTCATAGGATTTTGCTACTTTTGGATCTTGGTGTCTTGCTTTGTCTGATTTTATTCCTGTTTGATTAATTGATCTGTGTCGATGTAGATAATAACGGATCTGAAATTCGTGTTCTCTACACATCTTCTTTTCTTTTCAATTTTGTTTTGGTTCTGGATTGGATTAAATTGTGTTTTTAAATTAGAGTTTGGATGATGCAGATGTTTAAGGATCTTACGATTTGCAGATGTTTTTGGGATTGTTGATTCCACAAATTCTATTGAAATTATGATATTTGATTCGCCAACGGAAGCTCGTTTATCTGGGTCGAGATTTACCTTTGTTCAAAGCTCATGATAACAACTGTTAATAGAGAAATTTTGATCTAGCTAAGATGTTTCTCTAGAGTAACCTGCATGTTGTCTGCTTTGATTTTAATTTGATTGAATTGTTCTACCCAAAAGCTTTATAGAACAACATTTAAATGACTCTTTTCCGAGTAAGTGAATGATGAAGTAATCCTCACCTGACTTGTGTAGGTTGCATTACCACCAAGGAGCTGGGAACTGTGATGCGTTCTCTTGGACAAAACCCAACCGAAGCAGAGCTTCAAGACATGATCAATGAAGTGGATGCAGATGGTAACGGTACCATTGATTTCCCAGAGTTCTTGAACCTCATGGCTCGTAAGATGAAGGACACCGACTCCGAGGAAGAGCTCAAGGAAGCATTCCGGGTCTTTGACAAGGACCAAAACGGTTTCATCTCAGCTGCTGAGCTTCGCCACGTGATGACAAACCTTGGTGAGAAGCTCACAGATGAAGAAGTCGATGAGATGATTAAGGAAGCTGATGTTGATGGTGATGGTCAGATTAACTATGAGGAGTTTGTGAAGGTCATGATGGCTAAGTGATGCGGTTTTGGAACCAAAACTTGGCCCCAAGCATCTCTTACATATAATTCTTATGTTATGTTCTAAAATTTTTATTCATGTGACTCAGGTTCTGTTTCTTGGTTGTTTAAGACGCGAATGTTATCCCTTTTATACTCTTTTTTGCGTCTGAACATTTTCTATTGTTTATTTTTCTTGTCTTGCTCTTGTAAGTTGTAACTTGGTCTAGTTCGTGGTTTTTATTATTGGTCTCTCTAGTAAAGCATTGTATCATGGTTTTGTGAAATGCAACTTAGATCTTATTAATGCGCATCTCATCAGGTTAACACAAATCCTATTATTCAGATTCTCACAATACAGCCGTACCGTGAATACAACGACTTCAAGTATGTGGAATCCTCGAGTTATGTTATATAATCCATGTTCTTTGAAAGGAAGACACGGCAATATCCCGAATTCAGCCTGACATCTAGGGGTGTCAATTGGGCTTTTAGCCCGCGGGCCATGCCCATTTAGACCTTTCTGGACGCGGATCTGGACAAGTAAATATTTGTCCATAAAGAAGCGGGTCTCGCGGGTCGACCCATTATAGCAGTGGGTTAAAATTTTTGAACCTGTAACAGGTTTGCGGGTCACCCGCAAAGATTGAAAAATTTTAAATTATTCTTTGTTTTTTTTCAATCGAGCTCTGAAGAGAAAGGAAACATCATGATTCCAAATTTTTAGTGGCGTCGATTCTGGGAGACTTGCCTTCCTTCGATCCAGACAAATCACAATTAGAGTCAACATCGTTCTTCCGATCCATTTGTTAGTTCTTCTTGATTGTTTGATTTGTTTTTTCATAGTTAACATTATTGATGCTCTCTAATATTCAGTTAAATTACATCCTTTGTGTATCGGTTCGATTGGGTTCATGGATAGCAATTGTCTTGGATCAAATCAAGATGTTTTATGATGTATATGTTTCCTGAGCTCACTTAAAAAACAAAACCATCTAACGAAAGTAGAGTAGTGTTGTATATACTTGTCTTTATTAGGAGAAGTATGTTGATGTGACTGTTGTTTGGTTCGTGTGCTTGGATCCAAACTTTGGTTTTACCACTGATTTACTAAGCGAATAATCTAATTGATTAAACTGTGAAATGCAAGATAATGAAGAAATAGAGAAATTTTACAGCAAATTTCAGGCATAACAAGTAATCTTACTACAATGTTGAGGTAAGTTAACTAGTAAAGATCTCTGCTGTTTTGAGCTTTTTAAATCTCAGAAGGCTATAATAATTGAAAAGTAGCCATTTTTGCCATATTGATCAATCTTATAACCCTTAATTTTTTTTAGTTAGCTGCTAAGTTCTAAAAATAAGATCTTGTGTTCTCACCTAACTGATTAAGAGATATGCAAGTTTTCATTTTTATGGCAACATGTGAGATTTAGAATAAGCTTATAGATAAGAACTTGGATCCGTTATTGAGATTTGAGTTTTATTCATAATTTGATTTTGCAAAGGATGATTCCTACTACCTATCGTCCTATCTTTGCGGTAGATATCTTTCAATCTTTGAGGTTATGATCTTTGTTTGTACTGGCCTCGGCTCCCGGTACTTTAGATTAAAGTTGAGATTTGACTTGGTAATTAAATGATCTTATAAAAAGTAACGAGGGATAATTTCCAATACTTAGAGAAAATAACAAGGAAAAATTCCATGCTTGGAGAAAGTAACGAGGAGAAAATACAAATTGGGTGAGATACTTATAAAGACTTAATACAATTTCTAAGTCATAGAATAATCTAGGTGGTACTGTTCATCCATCCTCCTCTTGCTGACGATTCCCCTCCCTTTTTATAGGAGAATGTCGTACTAGAACCTTCTCACCACGTGCCGAGCGCATGCTATCCTTTTAGTCGGTGTTATATCTTCTGGGCCTGGCGCAAGGCCCATCTAGGCTGTTTTGGGCCTGTCATTGTGGATTAGTTAGTGGGCCGAGGCCCCCAACAATAACCCCCTCCCCCTCACTCCCCCCGAGTGTTATGACGTTGCCAGAGTCATTACGCTAACTTATGAATCTTTGGCGAGACTCACACTGATCCACGTGGCATGCTTTCATTGGTCTTTCGCCATTCATTACAAATCAAGCGTGACAAGATGTGACAACCGCGCCATTCCTAGTGTTTGTATAGGTGCAATTATGGTGACGCTTGGATAACCACTCCCCTTCTTCAATATATAGGCGAACTCTCAGTTCATTTCTTCATTTCCATCCTCGCCTCTACTAGGTACACATCTCTCTTCTCTTCTCTTTCAATTTTCTTAAATAATTACCGAGGCGTTGTCTATTCCGGCCATGTCCAAAACTTCCGGTGACGAGGCGACGAGGACTGACTCAAGATCCGGCACGTCGAGTTCTGACTCGGGTCGGTTACAAACGAGCGTTGATGCCGTGGTTGACTTGACCAGGGGTGACGAGGCCAAAATGTCAGCGAGGGATGACGAGGTCACTTTGTTGGTTGAAGAAGACGAAGTGCCATCGAAGGTCTGGGTAACGAGCCCGTTGTTGACGAGGGCGTTGTGAATGTTACCACCAAGGATCTGTCAGGCTATGCCGAGGTGGATGTGACTCGGGTTGACGACGAGATTGCTGCGACCCAGAATAATGACGAGGCCGGCATGACTCAAATTGATGATGAGGTGGGTGTTTCTCTTCCGGACGAGGCACTCCTCAAGCGAAACGACAAGGACGATACTAATAAAGCGGGGACTTCAGGTCGAGCCAATAACAAAGCGGGTACTTCGAGTCAAGCTGAAGACGAGGCCGAGAAGGGGGATGACGAGGAGGATTCCTAGCTTGGTGACAACTACGAACCCTTGAGGGATTTGGGCCCGAAATTGTGGAAATTGTAGATGATCCTTTGGACGTCGAATCAGTGACCTCGAAGGAAAATAATCCTACGATGGTTGAAGCTAGTTGGCGGGTTCGGTCTTAGCTAAGGTCACTTAAATGGCCCTCGATGAAAACCACCAAACAATCACTCCGACACATCATCAACAAATGCCGCATAACGCTACCGATCATGTTTCGGATCCCTAGTCCCTCAGAAAAGCCGTGGGATCCTCCGAAGGGCTATATGTGCCTCCACGAATATTTCTTCAAGGATTGTGGGCTGCAATTCTCGTTGCCGCAGATCCTCTTCAACTACTACGCGCATCGGCATATAGCCTTTACGCAGTTGGCCCCGATAGCTCTGAAGAATATGATAGCTTATCTGATTATTGGAGCTGAGTGTGGGGTGAATGTGACGACCCACTTTTTTGAGGAGGTGATGAGGATATTTGTCAGTCCGAAGAAGGATGGCACCTTTTATGTCTCGGCCAAAAATGACTTTGGGATTGCGAACGACTTTCCCAGTAAGATAAATTGCTAGAAGGATCATTACTTCTTCGTCTGGATAGACAAAGTCTCAGTCATTAACCCTTGACGTTATTATCGAATAGTTTGGAATGCCAACCTTGGTAGGGTAATGCCTCGGCTATTCTACCTCGTCATTTTTTTTGCCTTGCTAATTTGTTTTTTTTTTTCTGCAGCTCCGCATCCTCCTGGTTTCAGAGCTTTTCCAGATAACTTCTTTGACGACGTGCGAAAGATAAAGCAGCCCGCTGCAACTCAGTGGCCAGACGTACATACTCCGAGAGTTCGAAGAAACTTTAGGAGAGTTCGAAAAGGTACTTACCGAAGTCGCCTTCCGTTATTTTTTATTATTATTATTTTTTCCTCGGCTTTTAGCACCATCAAGAGGGAGAAAGGTGAGGTGTCATCGATTGCCAAACTACGGGGAGGTTTTTGCCTCGGTCATGTCTGTGCTTGGCCCCGATAAGCCAGAGCCGAGCCCGACAACGGTTGTTGGGGGAAATTTGGCCGAAAGGGGTGAATAATGATGAGGCTGAATAAGGGACTAAGCCGGCCTTCGTTAATCTAGATAACACTCTGGTTGTCCCTTCACTGAGGCCATCAGTAATATCTACTCTGCGTCATTTGACACTGACCACGGTACAAACCGAGGACACTTCTCTGTGTAGGAAGAAATCGAAGCGCCCGCTTGAGGGGAACAGTTCTGGCGATCGGGGTAGGAAAATAGTTCGCATCGAGGGGCGCGCCTGACTACGATATCTCGTTCAAGTACCACGGGACGAAGCCTCTAGGAATTGACTGCGACATGAGCAGGGACTTGCTCTTAAGGACGAAGGGCTCTCTGCGCGGAATGCCGAAGCCGGAGACCATGCTGGAGGGTGAACTTGTCATCGACACTGCTACGCTCCTAGCGCAGGTATGTTACTTTTACATCGCTGGTCGTTAATTTTGTGGTCATCAACTTCTAACAGTTGTGTTTTGCAGGTTTTTTGTAACCTGAATCTTCTTGGCGAAAGGTACGTGGACCACACTGCGGCTCGTGATAAGCATGGTCTGGTGCGTGAGTTGAACACATATTAAAAACAATGCAAGACCACCGAGGACAAAGTGATTGATGGTTTTCGTGAGTTGGGTGAAATGAGGCAAGAAAAACTTGCCCTAGACGAGGAAGTAGAGAAGTTGCAAGCTCAAGTGCGCCAACTGGAAGATGACGCCGAAGCAAGCTGCCTCTGGCTCCAGGTGACGATGATGGTGTGCTCGTTGGTTTGGATGAGTTGTGTGAAGCCGCGAAGCGTCTTCAGATTGGAGAGCTTCGACAGGATGATGAAGTGGCGCTCGGTACCAAAGCGGATGAGGAGAGGATCGTAGGCGAATATATTTTCTTCACTTTTTTTTTTAATCTTATTGTTTTTGCCGCTCGGCTCTTTTTTTCTTTTTTTGTCTAACTCTTCCGCTTGTTGCTTATATTTTGGTGTAAAGGCTGAGCACGGTGATTTTTGGAACTTGTAAAAAAAATTCGAGCGTTTTTAATGAACTATCATTATGTTGATTGTTGCGTTGCTCAGTAGCATTTATCGGGGCGGGCTCGGAGCCCGGCTTATCCTTGGCGTTAAGGCGAGTATCATGCTCGGCTTTAGGCTTTTTAGTTGCGAAGCTATGGTTCGGCTTACCCAGTGGTACCTGTTGTGAGTGGTGTGCTCGACTTTAACTTAGGCTTTTTAGGAACAGAATTATGGTCCGGTTTACCCTGTATTGCTGGCAAAGGTGCTCGGCCTGTCCTTTGGTGAATGTTTGGAGTGTAAATAGCCGAGGAGAAACTTTGTTGGAAAAAAAGATTTTTTTTATTATAGCCGCACCCGAAGGCTGCCTACGTACCCAGTAACGGGATCAAGCTAGATGTAGTTCTGATTACAAAATTACAATGTAAATAAAGTAGGATACTCAACCGAGGAGCGCTCCGAAGTGGTGTTATCATCGGCGGTTATTAAAAGATGCGTAAAAAGGTGGTGCCACCGGGGTCGAGTTTTTGTGAAGTTAATCGTCGGTGTCGCTGATCTTCAATAGTAAAACTGTTTGAGGTCTTTTGCGTTCCAGCTTCTAGGTATCATGTCCCCAACCATTGTCATAAGTACGTAGACTCCGAGCTTCACAACCTTGGAAACACCATATGGACCCTCCCAGTTTGCACCGAGCTTTCCTGCATTGAGTTCAGCCGTATTTTCAAATACTTGAGGCATGACGAGGTCGCCTTCTATGAACGTTCATTTTTTGACCTTCCTATTGTAATACTTGGACGCTGTTGATGCTGTTGAACTCTTAATCGTGATGCGTCGTGAATTTCTTCGAGGTCGTCGAGATTTTCGTGGATCTTTTTGTTGTTGTGTTTTTTGTCAAGTGTGTATACCTGCCGACGGATACTTTCTACGTTTACCTCTGCTGGTACCATTGCTTCTATACCGTGCGATAGCGAGAACGGTGTTTGTCCGGTTGACCATGACGGTGTTGTGTGGTGTGACCATAAGACGTCGTCAAGTTCGTCGGACCTTCTCCCTTTCTTTTCGTCGAGGTGTTTTTTGATGCCTTCAATTATTATCTTGTTTATGGCTTCAGCTTGTCCATTTCCTTGTGGATTTCACGGCGTGCTCTTGCTGAGACTGATTTTCCAGCGCGCACAAAATCTTTCGAATTTGGACGAGGTGAACTGTGAACCATTGTCGGTGACAATCTCGTTGGGCAACCCATAGCGACAGGTAAAGTTTTTCCATACAAACTTTTGGACGTCGGTGTCTTGAATTTGCCTCGACCCACTTGGTGAAGTAATCTGTCATGACAAGGAGGAAACATTTTTTTTTTGACGCGGGGAGAGGGTCGACTATGTCCATGGCCCAACGCATAAATGGGTAGGGCATCACGGATGAGGTGAGCTCTTCGGCTGGTGCGCGTATGAGCGGTGCGTGCCTCTGGCACTTTTCACATGACTTAGCATATTTTTTGCAATATGCCATCATAGTTTGCCAATAATATCCCAAGCTTCATAATTTATAGACAATTGTTCATCTACCGGAATGATTTCCATAGGCACCCTCATGGACCTCGGCCATGACGCGCAGGGTTTCTTCACCGTGAATGCAGCTGAGTAAGACTCCGTTTGCTGCTCGTTTGTATAGGTTACCGTCTATTTCAACGTACGAGGCGCTTTTGGCTTTGAGTCTTCGCGCCCCCACTTTTCCGTGGGTACTCTGCCGTCGATAATATAGGCCTTGATTTCTGCTCTCCAGTTCTCGTCACCCGCTTTTTGCTTATTCTGCAAGTCTTCAAATTCTACTTCCTCGTCCTCGTCGATGGCGAGACATTGGGCCTTTGTCAACTCAATGCTTAGGCGTTCAATGCACTCTACAGGAATGACTCGACGCTGTGCTAGATCCGAGGTGGAGGCTAAAGCTGTGAAGGTGTCTGCCGATGTGTTATCACCGCGGGGAATTTTGATGAGCTCAAATGTGGAGAATTCTTTGGCAAGCTCCTAGGTTACTTTTAAGTACGCGACCATCCTTTCGCACTTGGCCCCGTATTCTCTGTTGTGTTGGCTGTCGACGAGCTTTGAGTCCACTAAGGCAAGAATATGCCGTGCGCCAAGTTCCTTTGCCAGCTGAAGCCCAGCGAGACGGGCTTTGTACTTAGCTTCGTTGTTAGATGCCGAGAAGGCTAGGCTAAAAGACTGTTCCAGTATCTCCCTTGTCGGGGACTCGAGACGAATTCTGACTAATGCTAATGCTAACTTTTCTGTCGCTGAGTATTGTGTCTCCGCGTCGTCTAAAACCTTACTGACATAGAAAATTGGTTTCTGTTCTCCGCGGTCTCTTTTACAAGAACCCCCTGACCGCGGCGATAGTGACCGCGATGTACAGGTATAGGGTCTCCCCGGGTTTTGGCTAGGATATAATTGGAGCCATGGCCAAGTAAATTTTGAGTTGCTTGAAGGCTTCTTCGCAGGCCTCGTCCCAAATAAAGTGTTTGTTTCCTTGGAGTAATTGGAAGAATGGCAAGCACCTATCGGTTGATCGTGAGATGAAGCGACTGAGGGCAGTAATTCGTCCTGTTAGCCTTTGGATTTCTTGAGTATTTTTCGGTGATGGCATGTCAAGGAACTCTCTAGAGATTACGCCGAAGGTGCACTTGGATGGGTTGAGTTTCATCTGATAGGCGTTGAGCACATCAAAACATTTGTTGAGGTTGGCGACATGAGCATGTCATTGATATATACTTCCATCGTTTGTTCAAGTTTCCCCGCGAACATTTTGTTGATGAGCCTTTGATAAGTGGCCTCGGCGTTTTTTAGTCTGAACGGCATGACTTTGTAGCAATAAGTATCGCGGTCAATGATGAAAGTAGTTTTTTCCTAGTCAGCCGTGTTCATTTTTATTTGATTGTATCCGAAGAAGGCATCTATGAATTACATGAGTTCATTTCCTGCGGTTTACTCGACGAGCTGATCAATGTGCGGGAGTGGGAAACTATCCTTCGAGTAAGCTTTATTGAGGTCGGTGAAGTCTGCACAGACGCGCCAACTACCATTCTTTTTCTTGACGACGATTGGGTTGGCCAACCATTCTGGGTACTTAACTTTGGTGATGAAACCGGCCTTGGTCAGGTGATCGACCTCATCATTTACTACTTGAGAGCGCTCGGGTCTGAGCTTCCTTCGCTTTTGCTTGACTGGTTTATAAGTTGGTGTCTGTTAAACTTATAACTTCAGCAGATGGGACGCTTTGTACGAGGGCTACAATAGAAGCAGTGCGTTTTTCTTCTGCCTTGGCCCGGATTGATTCAGCTGCGCACTTGTAACTTTTGATTGACTGTACGGAGTCATTTCCTTCTCTTATACTTCCCATAATCATGATCGTCTGCCGAGGAGGTGGGGGTGCGGGAAATTCTTCATGGTCTGTACGCTGCTCCGTGGCTCCTCGTCATCTGCTATAACTTCGCAATTTTGCAATTTCTAGCTTCCTGCCGCAATGTAGTCTCCGTGCGGGGGCTCGGGGTCGGCTAATTTGACCTCACCTCTTTTGAATTTTGCTAACATCAACTCTTTCAGGCTAAAGCACTGGGAAGTTGCGTGTCCGGTGCGTTTGTGGTAGTCGCAATAGGACTGTTTGTCTTGTGACGCGTCCCTATACCATTTGTTAGCTGGGATCCAGTGTCGTCGAGATTTGTCGTCGGTGGTGCTGAATGCGTACGTAGAAGCTTGTTTGCCTTTGCTGCTTTTATACTCTCGGTCATAGTGCTGGCGCGATTTGTGGTATTCCTTGCGCATTGATTCTTCGGGTGTGTCTTTCACGGTGGGAGTTTGATTCTTGTATCTTTTCAATTTTGCCACCCTGTCCTCTTCTATCTCGGCGAACACAGCTCCGCGGTGAAGGGCGTTTTCTAGAGAAAGGGGACGGCACATACTAAAGTCCGTTATGATTTCTGAATCATAATATAAGGCCTCTCTCAACATCTCAATGCCGGCGTCGTCGGCTATTGTAATTCATGATGCTACCTCTCGAAATCATCCGAGGAAGGAGCGGAGGGACTCCTTCGGCCCCTGCACTATGGCTTGGAGATCCGCTGTCGATGCGGTCCTCTGCATGAATACCGATTAGTGCTTGAGGAAGGCCTCGACGAGTTGTTGAAAACTGCCAATGGAATACTAATCGAGCTTGTAAAACCATTCCATAGTGTCGTCAGTTAAATTTTCAACAAATTTGAGCCAATGGAATACTAATCGAGCCTGCGTTTTTTCTTCCGGAGAGAACCTCGTTCTCCCCATGGCGAGGTTAAATGCCTTAAGAAACTTTCTAGGGTCGGATTTTTCATCAAAGGTCGGACATTTGACCTTCTCATCGGGGCGAAATGGGGTGCTAGAGAGCTGCTTGGTAAAAGGTGTGTTCCGTGTTTCACAAAGTACGCGTGCTATTTCCGGCACGGAGCTTTGGGATCAATGCATCTGGGCCATCATGTAGCCCATCTGGTTCTTAACGCCTGTATTTTGACGTCCCTCATATCATCGGGCTCGGCCATCGGCAGCGTGGGTGACATGGACGCGCCCATCTGACTTCTATTTTGACGAGGCTCGGAGGGACTATCGAACAGTTGCCTTTGTAAACGAGGTGGTGACAAGTTTTTTGTGTAAGCTTGAGGACATCTGTCGGTGACGATGTCTCAACTGAGTTTGGCTCGCAACTGGGCTAGTATCTCAGAGTTTTGCTCGGACTTGTCAGTTGCTTTCTCCATCCACTCTATCATTGGGAAGAGTGAGTCTGCCACACGCTGGAATTTTTTGGTACTTAGCGTCCTATCGTGGCCAGTTTGGGTAGGTCTATTAACTGTCGTGCCGAGTGCGTCCTGCTCGGTTCCTAGTAGAGCCTCGATTTGTTGATTAGTCTTCGGTGTCGATGGTGAGACCTTTGGGGCCGGTGGTCCCATTTTCTGTCCAGAAGGGATCTTCTTGACCCCTGTCACTGGGTTCTGGTCGGTCATTTAATCACCTGAAAATCTTTTTTCCCCGTCCTTCTAGCGCCAAATTGTTTGTACCGGCCTCGGCTTGGTACTTTAGATTAGAGTTGAGATTTGACTTGGTAATTAAATGATCTTATACAAAGTAATGAGGGATAGTTTCTAATATTTAGAGAAAATAACAAGGGTAAATTCTATGCTTGGAGAAAGTAACGAGGAGAAAATAGAAATTGGTGAGATACTTTTAAAGACTTAATACAATTTCTAAATCATAGAATAATCCATGTGGTACTGTTCATCCATCCTCCTCTTGCTAACGATTCCCTTCCCTTTTTATAGGAGAATGTCGTACTAGAACCTTCTCACCACGCGCCGAGCGCGTGCTATCCCTTAAGTCGGTGCTATATCATTTAGGCCTGGCGAAAGGCCCATATGGACTGTTTTGGGCCTGTCAGTGTGGATTAGTTAGTGGACCGAGGCCCCCAACAATCTTGAGCTTGCTTTGATTGAGTGAAATCATTATGGGAAACTTCAAGATCATTTTTGACCTCCATGAACTGAACTTCAATCTCGTTAGGGATTAACACTCCATAAAAATTGGTGTTAATCAAATTCAATAGTCTTTATGTATTATATCTATTGTTTTTACTAATTTTCATCTTGTTTTTGTTTATCCTTTCAGTGATAACTATAGAAGTAAAAAACATACTCTGTTTTCTTCAATTATTCAAGTTTATGAACAATTTCTGGGTTTTTTTGGTTGCAAATTCAGGATTAAAGAGAATAAGACATTTTTCATTGTTGTTCAGTGGATTAGCTCGATCATTATTAATAAAGGAAGTGAAGAGCAACAATGGAAACAACGACGTAAAGGAAAACGTTGATGAGATGGCTAAAGAAGCGAAGAAGAAAGAACTAATTCTAAAATCTTAGGTTATGTTAATGCACAAGGTTCTAATAACTCAGCCTTTATTTTCTCCAAACGCGGTGAAAAACGTGTTAACCAAGATTGTGCATTCGTTTGGGAGGTACATTAATAGTACTCGACCCTTTTTTCTAGTTTGCATTTACTTGTAAGCGGATCATGCTAAACTATTGTTATTTTTGATTAATAGGGATTTGGGTGTCAAGAAGATATGATTTTCTGTGGGATATTTGATGGACATGGTCCATGGGGTCACTTTGTAGCTAGACAAGTAATTAAGAAACTCAATGCCTTCGTCTCTTCTCTGCAACTGGCAAAAGACTCTTGCTGCTCAGACAACATTACTAGAGCCTGACCATGACCTTAAGGGTACTAATAAAAATCTCCCAGGATTTGACATATGGAAGCAATCTTATCTCAAAACATGTGTAATGGTGGATCAAGAGCTTGAAGATCACCATAAGATTGATTCTTATTACAGTGGCACAACTGCTTTAACATGTCACAGCAACAATGCGATACTAGACGAGAAAATAGCACTAGTCTTTTTTTTTTATGATAACTAATTTTGTTGATTGTTTTTAACATAGCTTCTTTGAGATGAAAGATTGTATTAGCGATCAAAATATGAGAAAAGGTATATTTACAAATTATAATTATGGAAATATTAAATTAAAAATATATTTTTAAAACTATTTAAACTAGAGTGTTTATTGCTAAACTTAACCTAATTATTTTTTTGACTTCTCTACCGTCAAGGCATCAACGAGAGACTATTAGACGACAAACATAGAGAACCCAATTCATCATTCAGCAATAGATCAAATATGTTCTAGTCACTAAACACAACAAGAAATCTATGATGTTAAATATTTTCTTAGCTCTTTGTTTCTTTGTTTTACATCTTTACAAAACAAAATTAAGTCTCACGTTCGTGAGTTTATAAAAACTTCTACATTGAGATGTTTATGATCATGCTTTAATGTTTGTGGGTTTATAAAACTTTCTCTTGTCATCACCTTTTAAGTTTATGACCATTATTCAATAATCTAATGATCACACTATTTGAGTATTTGTGTTTCCTTAGGTTAAAAGTATTTCTAAGTTAGTGTTTATAAACTTAACATTGATTGTGAATTTCAAAGTCTGTAAAAGACTATCAGACGACATTGGTTGATGAACTTAGCATTATCACTTTTTATGTATTAGTAGTTAATTGTGTTATTATTCATAGGATTCACATGATTCTTACAAAAAGACATTGGTTGATGAGAAATCTCAAAAACTTATCGATTCTCTAAATGCTGAAAATGAACAAGTGAGGTTCGATGGAGCAAGGTCCTCTCCACCTCCCAAACATAAAAGGCCAATTTTTGTGGATCTAAATGATGTTGCAAGTGATAATGATGATGGTAAAGGAAAGCTGTTGGAGGAAAAAAAGGGAAGACTTCATCCTTATTACTAAGGTTGATAGTTCGGGGAAAAGTGAACAAAGAACCCAATGCTTATAATTCACACAAAAACAGTACCAATTCCTATAGATGTCACATTCAGAAATGCAAGAGTAAGCCTAAGGATGGTGATATTGGTCAAATGATGATGAATGCAGAAGCAAAATTGAGAGCTAGAAAGATAGATCATATGGTTTTCTGTGAAGTGGTTGCTAAGTGTGTTATTCAACATGATCTTCCATTTGCTTATGTTGAGTATGAGAGAGTTAGATTAGTATGGAAGTATTTGAATGCTAATGTGAAATTTATTAGTCGGAATACAGTTGCTGCATATGTTTACAAATTTTTTGAGAATGAGTCATGTAAGCTTAAGAGGGAATTAGCTAATCTCCCAGGAAGAGTTTGTTTTACTTCTGATTTGTGGACTGCTATTAGTCATGAGGGGTATATGTGTTTAACTGCACATTATGTTGATCATGATTGGAAATTGCATAACAAGATTCTAGCATTGTGTGCTTTTCCTCCTCTACATATAGGTATGCACATAGTGATGCAGCTTCTTGAGATATTGAATGATTGGGGAATTGATAAGAAAGTGTTTACAGTGACTTTAGACAATGCTACTAACAATGATTCAATGCTAGACATTGTCAAGTTGCAGCTGCTTTTGAGGAATGATTTACTGTGCAAAGGAGAATTTTTACATGTCAGATGTTCAGCACATATTCTTAATCTCATTGGGCAAGACGGGCTGAAAGTGATTGGTGATATTGTGCATAAAATCAGAGAGAGTATCAAGTACATTCAAGCTTCTGAGTCTCGTGAGAATTTATTTGAAAAGTGTGTGGAAACTGTTGGCATAAAATCGAAGGCTGGTTTGGTGTTGGATGTGCCAACTCGATGGAGTTCTATATACAAGATGCTTAATAGGGCTCCGAAGTATCAGTCTGCTTTTTGTAATCTCAAAGTCATTTATTCCAAGAACTACAAGTTTCTTCCTACAAACGAGGAATGGGTACGAGGGAGGATGATGTATGACTTTTTGGAGCCGTTTGATGAAATTACTCGTCTTTTTTCAAGTGCTACTTATCCGACCTCAAATTTGTACTTTATGCAAGTTTGGAAGATTCATAGCTGGTTGAAAAAGCATGAGATTAGTGGTGATGAGATTATTAGAGGAATGGTCATCCCTATGAAAGAAAAGTTTGATAAGTATTGGGAAGAATATAGTGAGATTCTTGCAATGACTTCTGTGTTTTATCCAAGACTGAAATTGATGCTTGCTGAATTTTGTTTCAAAAACCTTGACATGAGTTCAGCAGAAGAGAAGTTGAAGTATTTACGTGGAAAACTTCAAACTCTTTTTGAAGCATATGAGAACAAGCCAAAATCGACACCAATATCCTTTGAAACACGAGAAAATATTCAAAATGACGTTGGAAATCAAAGTGGAAACTTCACTAATTATGATGTAACTTTTTTCATGTCTTTAATTTTGGTTTACATCATTTTCACACTCACCTCATGTAAAAAACAATTTAAGAAATTTTTTTTGTGATGAAGTCTTATTTTAACTCACGTAGCTTGTATCAATTTGAAGATGTGACTAGACAAGTTACGTAAATATTTTGTTATGAAGTCTTATTACTTATTATAAGTTAAGAAGACTTTTGTGATAAGACTACGTAAGTTATTAAGTCTTATTAATTATTATAATTAGTTAATGAGACTACGTATCTTATATAACTTTTGTGATAACTTATACGCTTTTCTTTTTAGTTTTATGTAGATGGTGTAATCTATTACAAAGTTTGTTTTGATTTTTTGAATGATGTTGTTACTTACATATTGATTCTAATAAGTGATCATTTTTTTTGTCAATAGGAAATTTTTGCTTTTCGAAAAGCTAATGTTGTTGTTAGTGGAAAGTCCTCTTTGGAAATTTATCTAGACGAACGGCAGTTAGACACACAGAATTTTGAGAGTTTGGATATCTTGAAGTATTGGAAAGATAATTTTCAACGCTATGGAGTATTGGCTTCTACGGCTTATGATCTTCTTAGTATCCCGATCACAACAGTAGCTTCAGAATCATCTTTTAGTATTGGAGCTCGAGTTTTGAACAAATATAGAAGTCGTCTTCTTCCGAAAAACGTTCAAGCACTAATATGTAGTCGCAATTGGTTAAAAGGTTTTGAAGCTTATGAAAATGGTAAGAATGCAATATTTTATGAGTTTTAAGTCTATAACATTCATAAATTCTGAAATAGCTTGTTACTTTATATTTTTATACAGAGGAAAATGGAGAATGTGATGATGATGAAGCAACACTACCTTCTTTCCAATCAATTGTCGAGGATCAAGATTTAGATCTATAAAAATTATGTTGCTATTTGACCTTTTTTTGGATTCCCAGCTATGTATTCTTTGATTTTTTTTGGTTATATACTTAGTTTCTTGGTTTTGTTTTTTTTTGTGGGTTTTGGATATTTTAGTTTACCTATTATTTGGTGAAATAAATGAAGCTTTATTTGATTTTGTTATAAATTTCTATAAGGCATGATTACATGTATCGGTGTAATTTGTGATTTTTGTCTTTAAAATTGAGACTGTGATTCCATGAAATGAGTGGAAGAGTGGTAAAGAAAGAGTCTCATGATGAACAATACGGAGGAATTATGGAACGGTAAAAGCAAACTCAAAATAGATTTAAATATATATTGATATTATGATTGTCTAATATATTGTATGTGGCTTGATGGTTATAGTAGTCTATTCTTCGACCAGTGTTGAGGGTTCGATATCCCTATTTTAACTTTTAAAACATTAAAAAACAAAGCCCGTGGGCCGGCTCATTAGTTCGCTAATTCTAATGGACCAAGCCTGGACACTTAAATTTAGTCTGCGGGTCAAGCGGGCTAACCTGTGGCGGTCCACCAAAAAAATTATAACCCACGGATTTGGGTTCGTTGGACGCGGGCCGGCCCGTTTGACACCCCTACTGACATCACCGGTATTTCATTCGGATGTTAGGTTGGAAAGAAGAGGGCAATCGAATAAAAGCCGACAAACGGATCCTTTGTCAAAGTTTACCACACAGACAACATGCAGAGTTTTGAGGAATGGGAGACAAACCAAGTAGGAAGAAGTGCTTATCACACCCTTTAAAATTTCAAGTTTTAAAGCCACTATCAATATATTCCATATGGGAAGGTGAGTATTTCTCAAAGTAATATATAGGGTTCATGTCATTCCTCTTATCATCCAAGGTTTGTCCAACATATATGAGATGTGTCTTGTTGTGAAGTATTTTTGAAATGGTGGGTTTGAACCGTTTCCCATCCATATCTCAATGGAGCATGTTAGAATACGATAAATCAGAAGTTAGAGATCATTTTAATCAAATAAGATCCATGAACCATTACACCCATTTGTCTATTGATTTTGAGTTCATAGCCACAAGTGTTTTACACACCAACAAAAAACCAAATGAGTAATAACAATCTACATTCCATGGTGCACCATGACGTCAATAAGAAAGTTGCAATTGGATAAAAGCATCTTAAGGGACCCAAATTTGAATGGATTCTAATTGTCAATGTGTACAATTTATAGGGACGGAGGCGTACCGTATTAACAAAATTAGAGTCTTGGTTTAGCTTAATTGTGACTGTAAACCAACTGGTTAATTCTATTGTTAGTCAGTTATATATTTTGCTTTCATTATTAAGCCTCTCATAATCTAATTTCAATTAATAAATGAATTTGATTTCACTTTCTCTTCTTCGTCGTTCTCTCAACAAACTGAACTTGGATTCATGTTCATGATATGGTATCAGAGCAGTGAAGTTCAAACTTCAACTGAAAATCAATCTTTCTTCTATTCTTTTTAGCTCACCGTCTCCAATTAATCAGAATTCTCTTCTCGAGTAATCAAGTTTTTTTTTGTTCGATTCTCTGATTATTCCGCCGAGAATCTGTCACTTTTCAAATCTACTTTCGGTTATTCCACCAATTGTTGTTTCTTTATTGTTGGTTATCTCACCAATTTGATTCTATCATCCTGGTTTCAGTAAGGGGATTCCCAAAACGAGCTACTCAAGGAGTTTCTTCGATCAAATCAAAGAAATATTCAAGAACAGATAAGTAGAACACACCTGAGAAGAGTCCACCTCCTCTTGAAGACGCTCAAAACTCAACTATTCAATGGAGATCCACTTTGATTGATGTTAAATTGAATCTGCAAAACAACGGGAAAAAAGAGCTTGAGTTCGATGGGATTCAATACTCACTGTATCATATTTCAAGTGGAGACAATCCTGGTGTTTCTCTCATTTCAGAGGTACTAAACGGAACCAATTATAACACATGGAACCTAGCTATTACCATTGCTTTAGATGCTAAGAATAAGCTAGTGTTTGTGGACGGTTCTTTACCAAGACCAAATAGTTGGCATCCTCGTTACAAGATCTGGTATAGGTGCAACTCTATGGTAAAGTCTTGGATCTTGAATTAAGGAGATCTGTGGGAGTATTCTACGTTTTAATGATGCTTCAGAGATATGAAAATTTCTCTTGACTCGCGTTTATATAATAAATTTGTTTCGCTCTTATCAAATTACACAATAGATATGGTCTCTTCAGCAAGGCTCATTCAATCTTTCAGCTTATTACTCAAAACTGAAGACGTTGTAGGATGATCTTGAAGGATCAGATTGCATAAAGACGTGTGGTTACTGTCAGTGTTGCAAAGATATGTCAAGTAGAATAGAGAATAACAAAATAATCAAGTTCCTTGCTGAGTTGAATAAGTCTTATGCTAATGTTAGAGGTCATATCATAATGAAGAAAAGCATTCCTAATCTCTTAGAAGTTTACAACTTATTAGATTAGGATCACAGCCAGAGAAGCATACAAAACACTCAACCGGCTTTAGCTTTTCAAGAAACTGTTTCAGATGGAGAAACTACAGCTCAAATAAATGCAAATTACTCAAGATCAAAGCCTCAACGACCCATCTGTTCTCACTGCGATTACACTGGACATACCATTGATAAATGCTATAAAATCCATGGTTATCCACCAGGTTATAAGCACAAGCAAAAGAATAGCACAACAAAGTAAGCAGTTGCTCAACTCACTCTAACTAACACATCTGATGCATATAATGGGGTAACATGGTTATTAAAGACTCTTTCCAAAGACCAGATTGAGGGAGTAATAGCGTATTTTCAGTCTCAGGTATCTCTGCCTTCAACACAAAACCAGACAACATCAACTTCGAGTGGATCAATTACTACTTTGCATGGTACGTTTTTTTCATCTAGAATTCTCGCTTTTGTTGGTGTATTGAGATTAACAGGTAGTGTTTTAGCATCAAACACCTGGATAGTGGATAGTGATTCAATGCATTATTTGAGAATCTCTGTACAACTCTTGATAAAACAGTGACTTTGCCCACATGACTGAGTATCAAAATATCTGGAATCGGTTAAGTTAGAATGAATGAGCATCTGATTTTGAACAATGTGTTGTATATAACAGATTTTAGGCTAAGTCTTCTTAGTGTTAGTCAGCTCACCAAAGATGTCAAGTGCAAGTTGGTTTTTGATGAAGTATCGTGTGTCATACAAGATCCTATGAAGGGAACGATGATTGGACAAGCTGAACAAATTGGAAATCTCTACATATTGGATCAAACATCAGTTCAGAGTCATAGTGTCAGTTTTATGTCAGCGTCTGTTAATGCTTTAGTAGATAAGAGTCTTTGGCACCATAGGTTGGGCTATCCATCAGTCACAAGAGTCGATGTATTGTCCAATGTACTCAATTTGTTGGAAAATGAATAAAACAACCTTTCATTGCACAATTTGCCCTCTTGCCAAAAAAAAAAGCTCCCTTTCATTACTCACAATAACATATGTTCAATAACATTTGAGTTGTTACACATTGATATGTGGGGACCTTTCTCTGTTCCAACAACAGAAGGATATCATTATTTCCTCACAATAGTTGATGACCATACTAGATTGACATGGGTTTATCTTTTAAAGGTAGAATCAAAAGTGTTGACAATATTTCCAGATTTCTTAAGAATGATAGAAACTCAATATAAGTCTAAAGTAAAAGGAGTGCGAGCAGATAACGCACATGAACTTTGATTTGATGGATTGTACAAATCGAAAGGGATAATGGCATATCATTCTTATCCAAAAACTCCAGAGCAGAACTCAGTAGTGGAGAGAAAACACTAACACATTCTTAATGTGTCAAGATCATTGATGTTTCAAAGTCAAATGCCTTTAGAATACTGGGGAGATTCTATTCAAACAACAATATTCTTAATCAACAGACTTCCAACGCCTATATTAAAAGAAAAGTCTCCTTATTAGGTTCTGACTTTTAAGCTACCAACATATTCCGACATGAGAGTTTTTGGTTGTCTATGTTATCGATCTACATCTTCTAAAGGATGAAACAAATTTCAGCCAAGATAAAAACCAAGTGTTTTTCTTGGTTATCCACTGGGATATAAAGGTTACAAGACATTGGATTTGGAGACAAATGAGATTTCTATCTCACAGAATGTTGTTTTCAAAGAAGACATTTTCCCCTTGAAAGACGAGAAGCAAACTGGTCCAGACTCTTATAATCTACTTGATCCAAACGCATGTCATCATTTCTCAGAGATTGATAATACAAATGGGTGTGATGATGAGGAAAATTTGAACGATTCTGACAAAGTAGCTGACACTATATTGGATTCTAGAGAGAGTTCAATTTTAGATGAAGTCTAAGAGAGTAAAGAAAGTTTTGATCAATCCTATTATATATAGTAAAGTTTTAAAGTTACTCATTAACAGGATGGTTCCATCCAACGATTAGAAATTTTCCTGTATTTATTTATTTTTAAAACAATAAATAAAAAAAATTGTTTCAATATTTAGCTTATGCTAATTTGAAAAGAATTCCTAACCTAAAAAGAAATCTTAATCAAAAAGGAAACGGAAATATTAATTGTTAAAAATTTAATTCTAACAAAAAATAATTTTATTACTAAGTTTATTATATATAAACAATATTATCTTAAACTTTATTTATAAAAAATGAAATATATATATATATATATATGATAATTTGAATAAATCTATCTACAAAGAATCATAATCTAATAATCCTATTATATAAAGTAAGGTTTCAAAGTTACTCATTAACAAGATGATTCCATATGTCAAAATTCAACGATTAGAAATTTTCTTGTATTTATTTATTTTTAAAACAATAGATAAAAAAGATTGTTTCAATATTTAGCTTATGCTAATTTAAAAAGAATTTCTAACCTAAAAAGAAATCATAATCAAAAAGGAAACAGAAATATTAATTTTAAAAAAATTAATTCTAATAAAAATAAATTTTATTACTAATATTATTATATATAAACAATATTATCTTAAACTTTATTTATAAAAAACGAAAATATATATATATATATATATATATATGATAATTTGAATAAATCTATCTATAAAGAATCCTAATCTAATAATTGTTAGAAATTAATTCTAACAAAAAGTTATTTTCATTACTAATCTTATTATATAAAGAAAAATATTATATTAAAATTATTTACAAAAAACGAATATATATATATATATGATATTATGAATAATATCTATCTATAATGAAATCCTAATCTACTAAAATATATATGTGTATATATATATATATATATATATATGTGATCCAAATATTTATTTGTATACATAATCCTAATTTAAAGGGGTTTTGTATATATAATCCTAATCTAAAAGGGTTTTGTATACATAATCCTAATCCAAAAGGGTTTTATAAACATACTACTAATCTAAAAAGGAACAGTGAATATCAATTGTTATATATATACATAAACACATAACTAATTTTTTCAATTCTCTCCAATTTTTGAAGTTCTCTCCAACTTAATTATTTCTCTTTCGTTTAGTCCAACATAATCAAGATAAACAAGCAAAAAAGGTAAACACTTTTAATTTAATGTATCATTATTTTATTTTACTATTATTCACGTGATATCTTATCATCCTATTATATAAAGTAAAGTTTCAAAGTTACTCATTAACAAGATGATTACATGTGTCAAAATCTAACGATCAGAAATTATCCTATATTTTTTTTTTAAATGGATAAAATAGATTTTTAAATATTTAATTTATCCTTATATAAAAAGAATTCCTAATCCAAAAAATCTTAATCTAAAAGGAAATCGAGAATATTAGTTGTTAAAAAATTAATTCTAAGAAAAAGTAATATTCATTACTAATCTTATTTTATAAATAAATATTATGGTGTCGAATTGTTGGTAGTTCTTAAAGAGTTTTTAGTTTCTTTTTTCTCATAAACTCTTTTTCAAGTTAGTAAGAAATTAGTTTTTAAAATTTGAAAAACTTTTTTTATTATAATTGAACATTCAAGTTTTTGGTTTTTAGATTCTCCTTAAAAGTAGAAAAACCAATTTTTGGAAAATCAACGTTTCTTTGGTCAAAAACTGAAATTGGTTTTTTGAGTTTTTAGAAACCAAAATCTATTTTCAAAATCAAAAATTAAAAGCTGAAAATAAAAATCAAAAACTAAAAGCCAAAAACTAAAATCTAAAAACCAGAAACTGGTTTGCCATTAATGGCCTATACTAAAAATTATTTATAAAAAAGAAATGATATATATATATATATATTATGAATAATATATCATCTATAAAGAAATCTTGATCTAATAAGATATATCTCTGATCACAATCCTAACAGAAGATAAATATCTAAATATCTCCCAATAGATTTATCTGTATACATAGTCCTAATCTAAAAGGGATTTTGTATATATAATTCTAATCTAAAAGAAAATTGTGAATATCGATTGCTATATATATACATAAACACATAGATAATTGTTTTAATTTTCTCCAACTTTTTAAGCTCTCTCCAACTTTTCAAGCTTTTTCTAACTTAATTATGTCACTTTCGTTTATATACAACACAATCAATGCAAAAAAAAGGTAAACACTTTAAATTTAATCTATCTTTATTTATTTTACTATTGTTAACATGATATCTTATCATCTTATTATATAAAGTTGGATTTTAACAAGATGATTCCACGTGTCAAAATCCAACGATCAAAAATTTCTTGTATATATCTATTTTTAAAAAATAGATAAAACATATCTTTAAATAGGCTTTTTCAATATTCAGCTTTATCACAAAATATTTATCCTTATTCACAATCCTAACATAAAAATAATTATAAAGTATAAATAAAGAAAAAATTATATTAAAATTACATTTAAAATATATATATATATATATATATATGTATGATATTTTGAACAATATCTATCTATCTATCTATCTATATACATAATCTTAATCTAAAAAAAAATTCATAATCTAAAAAGAAATCTGGAATACTAATTATTAAAAAATTAATTCTAACAAAAAATAATTTTTCAGTATTAATCTTATTATATAATAAAAAATATTATATCAAAAATTATACTTTAAAAACGAATGTTATTATATAAAGTTTGTTCTCTCAAAGTTACTCATTAACATATTTGTTCAAAGTGTGAAATCCAACAATTAGGAAGTTTTCCGTATTTATATATTAAAAAGAAAAAAAATCATATCTGATTGTATAAAATTGGATTTTCAAAAGTTAGTAATCAATAGAATTGTTCTACGTGTCAACTCTAACGATAATAAATTTTGGAATATTAATATTTTACTTTAAAAATAGTTTTGAAATCAAAATTTTCAAAATGTTTGTTTATGTCAAAAAAATGTTTATCTATATTCATAATCCTATTAGATAAAGTTGGATTTTCAAAAGTTATTAAATAACAACATTGTTCAAGGTATCAAATTTAAGGACCAAGAAACCTATTTTATTATATTGAGTTGGATTTTCAAAATTTAGTAATCAACATGATTATCCATGTGTCAAATCTAATAATCAGAAACTTTGTCGTATTTATAATTTATCTTTAAAAAAAAAAATTTTACAAAATTTTGAAATATTTATTTCTATAACAAAATATTTGTCACTATTCACAATCTTATTAGATAAAATTGGGTTTTCAAAAGTTAGTAATCAACTTGATTGTTCCACATGCCAAATCTAACGATAAGAATATCTATCATATTATGTGAAGTTGGGTTTTCATATCTCATTATATAAAGATGGATTTTCAAAAGTTAGTAGTCTATAGAATTATTCCACATGTCAAATCTAATGAGAAAGTTTTTTATAATATTTATCAGAAAAAATTAAAATAAGTTTTACTATCCAAATTTTCAAAAATTTTGTTTCTATCACAAAATATTTGTCTCTATTCATAATCCTATTACATAATGTTGAGTTTTCAAGAGTTAGTGATTAACATGATTGTTCTATGTGTCAAATCTAAAGAGCAGAAAACTTATTATATAAAGTTGGGTTTTCAAATTGTAGTAAACAACATGATTTTTTCATGTGTCAAATCCAACTATCGGAAACCTGTGCACTGCACGGGTCCTTATCTAGTTGGATATAATGCCAACATTGAGTACAAATTCGGATGATAATATCTTTCACACAGGAAATGAAACTTCAAAAGTTTCAGAACCTCAAGCTGCTATCAAATCAAGACCAGAGAAAAGAACAAGCAAACCACCAACATACTTATAAGACTATTACTGTAACAACACTATTACAACAATTCCCTACCCTTTAATCAATTACATGTCCTATGCTCATCTTTCAGAAGAATATAAAGTATACATAAATGCAGTAACTTTGCTTGGTGAACCAACATCTTTCACTCAGGCTAAAAGGTTTGATGAATGGCTTCAAGCTATGAATGAAGAGCTGATTGCTCTACAGAAATCAAAACATCTGGATAATTTGTTCATTGCCTCTTAATAAGCGTGCTATAGGCTGTAAATGGGTATACAAGACAAAATTACATGCCAATGGAACCTTAGAAAGATACAAAGTAAGGTTAGTGGCTAAAGGGTATACACAACATGATGGAATTGATTTTGTTGACACCTTTTCACCGGTTGCTAAAATGACTATAGTTAAAACTCTATTATTAGTTGTTGCTGCTAAGAAATGGAGTTTAAGTCAAATAGATGTCGTAAACGCTTTTTTCAATGGTGATTTGGATGAGGAATTTTATATGCATCTTTCTCCAGGATATACACCTAAAGATGGTGAAGTTTTGCCACCTAATCCAGTGTGTAAATTGCAGAAATGCATCTATGGTCTAAAGCAAGCTTCAAGACAGTGGTTTGTCAAACTCAGTGAAGCTTTAAAAGCTCTAAACTTTCAGAAATCCTACACTGATCATACTTTGTTCATAAGGTATATCACAGGTAGCTACATGGCTGTGCTAATGTATGTAGATGATGTGATCATTGAATCAAATAATGATTCAGATGTTGTTAAGTTAACAAAAGAATTGGAATATGTTTTCAGACTCAGATCTCGGCCCTTTAAAGTATTTTCTCGGAGTGGAAATAGCAAGATCAAACACAGTTATTTCTCTCTGTCAAAGGAAATACACTTTAGAATTGCTTGATGAAGAATGAATGTTAGGCTGTAAACCATCCAATATCCCATTGGATTCGAGTCTAAAGCTAAGTCTTGATAACAAAGAAGAACCTTTGAGTGAACCAGAGCAGTATAGAAGACTTGTGGGAAGATGATGTACTTGACCATCACTAGACCTGACATAACATTTGCTGTAAACAAGTTATGTCAGTACACTTCCAATATGAAGCTTTCCCACTTACATGGAGCACACAAAGTTCTTCATTACTTAAAGGGAATAATAGGACTTAGTTTGTATAATTCAACAACTAGTGATTTGACACTCAAAGCTTTTACGGATGTAGACTGGGGATCTTGTCCAGACACAAGAAGATCCACTTGAGGTTTTTGTATGTTTCTCAGATCAACTTTAATTTCCTGGAAATCGAAGAAACAACAATCTGTTTTTTTGTCTTCAGCTGAGTCAGAATACAGAGCTATGGGACTTGCAGTTAAGGAAGTTCAGCGGTTAGTGAATTTGTTAACTGAGTTGTAGGTTAAACAAACAGAGCCAGTTGCATTTTATTGTGACTCTGTCTCTGCGATTCACATTGCAAACAATCCGATTTTTCATGAAACAATAAAACACCTAGAGATAGATTGTCACATTGTCAGAGAGAAAATACAATGTGGATTGATAAAAATGTTACACGTAAGAACAGGAAATCAATTGGCAGAAGTGTTCACAAAGGCTCTCTTTCCTGCTCAGTTCCAACAGATCATAAGCAAAATGTCTCTTAATTCAATCTCTCTACCATCTTGAGGGGGGATATTAACCAATTAGAGTCTTGGTTTAGCCTAATTATGACTATAAACCGACTAGTTAATTCTATTGTTAGTCGGTTATATATTTTGCTTTCATTATAAAGCCTCTCTGTAATCTGATTTCAATTAATAAATGAATATGATTTCACTTTCTCTTCTTCGTCGTTCTCTCAACGAACTGAATTTGGATTCATGTTCATGATCTACTGTTAATGTAAGAGGAGCTTCCACATTGATCACTATTTCTATGAGTTTGAAGACAGCTAATGGTTTGCAAGTAAACAATGCTGAAGGTTACAATACGGTGGTCCAAAGCTCCTCCCTTTTCTCCCACGATGCTTTTCATTGTTTGGGTGGTCGGTCTGAAGCTTGCTCAACGGGTTTTAGGTTTTACGGCCTCTCGACAAAGACAAAAGATTTCTACGGCTCTCCTTGTTGCTGTCAGCCTTCTCCTCCCTTTGCCGGCGATGGAGAGCGGTTGTTGCATGTGGGTTTTGCCTAGATAGGTTTTGTCAGAGGTCATGTTCCCACTAAAGTTCTTGGTATAGTTTGTTTGGTTAGTGTTTAGAGACTCTTCCTAGGTTGTTAGTTTGACGATGGTTTTTAGTTAGTCGTCTCTAATTTGCTCCCGAGTTAGTTCTATCTGTTGTGCTCCTCCTTCCCTAGCCTAGGATGTGCTTCTCCTCCATGCTTTCGTTTAGTGGTCGTTTGAAGGTAAGATTAGTGTGTGAGGATGGCTTTAGATCAGCTGTATTTTGGGATTTGGATTGATAGGTGTTTGGAAGAGTTAGTAAGACCCTACAAATGTTTTGCAGTTTTCAGATTTTTTCGACCTCATGTATGAGCTTAGAAGTTCAAGTTTCTGCTATCCGTTTCTTGGTTCGTATAGTTCCACTTCAAGCTAACTTATGAATTAAAGATTGAGTCTCTATCCTTGGACTTGGGAGGTGTCAATGTCTGGTTACTCATGCTCTTAGCCGTTGACGGCTCATATTCTTGGACTATCGGTGAAAGGCTTTCTTTCGCCTGGGCTTCTTCGGTCCAATCTATCTTCATTAGTCATCTTAGTGCTTATGTATGAAAAGTCATCCTTTTTAAGCTTTTCAGATTTGAATAATCACTTCATTGATTCCGAAAATATTCCCACTTTTGTCAATATCGATGGACTAAATGTGCTTCCACGTATTTATCTTCTTTTTTGGCATAGAACCAAATTTATTGGCTCTACCTTGTGTAATTCGAAACAATTTTCAGCAATGACATACTTACATTTTATCTATAAAAAAAAGTACCGGTAGATCAGAGGTATTGCTCTCTTAGCAAATTTTTAGACATCAAGGTCCGAACTCCTCAATACTCTAGGGGTTTGAGGCCACTAGATCAGTTGATTTATACAAAAAATGTAAATGGTGTGGTGTTTTGATGGATTCTTCCAATATTTTCAAAATTTTCGAACCACATAAAAATTTCTGAACCAAACCAATATTCCCGAATCCGAAATAGAAGACTAGTCAGTTATTTCGACTACCGAATTAACTGATCCCAAATCAAACTGAAACCAACTAATATGAACACGGAAAATTAATCAAAATTGATGAAATAATTAGTATTTTAACTAAACATATAAAAATATTCTATATAACTTATTGTTTAGAACTTACAAAAACCAAATCGAATTCGAAACAAAACAGAATTGAATCGACTTATAATCTTTGAGTGATCTACTGTTCATTATACACTCAAAGATTGAGAAATATAATATGTTTACTGAATATTTGTAGAACGGATCATGAAGCCAATATTTGTTGACAACTACTTGATCACACATGTAATGATGGTATGCTCATCGTTCCAAAATCCTGTGCCGCAATGATGTAGAATCACTAAACGACGAAGTAAAGACTTCTATAAAAGAAAATATATTAGTTTTAGAAAGGGAATGAATATGCAATGTTAGAAAAGAAATCAACATCAAATGTGACAAATTAAATGTAGGTAATGCATTCTATTATTTTGATAATTTGTAAATACAAATGTGAAAATTCAGATATTTATGTGTCTAAAGACATTATTTATTCGAAAGCTTTTCGATTAGTTTTGTGTTTGGCTAAAACATTAGCAAAATAATGTTTCTAAATGATAATAGTCTCAGTTTAGAAAGATTTTATTGCGTGCAAACAAGTTCAAGATTTATGATTACATTATTGTATACAAAAATTGCCTCAAATATCTAATCACATATTTCATATATATATATATATATATATATATGCTATTTATATTACATTTTATATCATATATATTTATCTGACGATTTTGTTTTTCTATTTTGTTTAAAGATCTTCCTAAAAAATGTGTTTTCATTTATATAATTTCATTTTTGTATACAAGGTTAGTGTTTTTTTCTATATAAAGCTATTTCATTTATATGGCAATAAGAACAATTTAAATTATTGTTATTAGGATATTGTTGAATAATTGTAATCTAGGTTGATTTCTCCCACCTTTACATCCAAGAAAAATTTATTTCTCTTCTAAATTTATCAGCAAAACATTTGCATGCTAATTCTAATTAAAGATTTTCAAATAAAATTTATCAAGAAGTAAAAATTTCTTTTCAAGGAAAATGCTTGGTAATAGAAAAAGAATGTAAATGCATTGTGGAAAATTCATTACAAATCACAACTACATGTGACACAGTGAAAGTAGCTAGGTGTGCATTATTATTTTGTTAAAAAGTTTATTTTGCAAAGTAGATTTAAAATAACTTGAGTTTTATAAATTTTATTTATCTTATATGTTAATTTTATTTATGTTTTTGTTAAAATTTTCAGGATATAACTTTGTTAAGATGAGTGATTTTATTATCAAAGAATGAAACATAAGTTATACAAGTGTTGACAAAATGACAACTTGTTGCTCATATAAGAGGTTGTGAGAAATATTGGCAAAATCATAAGGTGAGCTATATATATTTCAAATAATTTTTTTTTCTTTTTCTTTTATAGTTAAATTCTTTTGGTATGAGGTTAAAATATATATACATTTTACCAATAATTGCCTATTTTCTTGAAAAAAATCTCTTTTTCTTTTGTTTTATTTTTTTTAGTTTTTTATTTATTCATTTCAAACTGAATAATATTATACAAATAGATAAAACTTGGGGAAAATGATTTTAAAAGAGGAGGGGAAGTGTATTTACTAAAGTAATTGGATAGTGAAGAACACTTGAATTTTTCTGCAAAACATCTTTTTGTTAATAAAGAATGAGAATTTTGATATAGAAATTTAAAAGATAACCAAAAATTAAAGACATTTTTGAAAGCAAATGAATTGGTTTTAGATTGAACAAAAATCGACATGAAAACTATATATGACAAAGTTAAAGTAAATAATTAACAAGAAAGAAAAAGTTAAAGTAAATAATACATTTTGTTATCCTCGAAAACAGATTTAGATAATCCCTTTAGATAATATTTGTTTGGTTATTTTCATTTATCTTCTATATTAAAAGATAACCTTAGTTAGAAATAGTCTTATATTGATGTGTTATATTACATCATTTGTCATTGGAAAATGGTCTTTTGTCTAGAGTAATCGTAAGAATATTTTCGGTAAAGCATATCTACAAATTACATTTAATTTTCGCATTAACCTAATATGTAAAGTGTATCAAAAAAATTAATATCTAAATATATTAATTTAATGAGAAGATATCTCTAAAATTTTATTTCGGTTAAGTGTATCACAAAAATTTAATTTCTGAATTAATTTCACTTAATGCATTCTACCTAATATAAATTTTAAGTAAAACCTATCACTACTATATATATGTATATTGCCTATAGGTCATAATTGGTACAAACTTCTTCACAATATTTTTTGATCTCTCACAATCTTCACTATGGTTTCTAGGTAAATATTTTATTTTCCGTATTGTATTAATTTTTTCGAAAAATATAATTCATGTTTTTTATTCATATAACTAAAACACCAAAATTTTATTTTCAGTTTGGCACATACTATCTTGAATCACAAAGTTGTATTTATGACAATATATGTATTTCTTAAATTGTATTTATTAAATTAATGTTATTATTTTATAACCTAAAACTAACACACTTTTCATTTTTACATTTTATCAAAAAACCTTTACCCTATAAAAGTTTCTAAGGTGTATTTCTAAGCTATATTTTTTACTATATTAGTTGATTTTAAAAATTCTAAAATTGATAGTCCAAATTTTATAGATTACGAAATTATGGTTATGACAATATATATATTTTAAATTGTATATATTAAATTTATGTTGTTATTTTATAAACTAAAACTAACACATTTTTCCATTTTGCAGTTTATCAAAAAACTTTTACCCTCTAAAGATTTCTAATGTATATTTCTAAGCTAACTTTTTTATTATATTAGCTGATTTAGAAAATACTGAAATTGATAATCCAAATTTTATAGATTACAAAATTGTATTTATGAATATATATATTTCTTAATTTGTATTTATTAAATTTATGTTTTGTTATTTTATTACCTAAAACTAACACAATTATCATTTTTGCAGTTTATCTAAAAGTTTTTACCCTCTAAAGGTTTCTAAAGTATATTTCTAAGCTATGTTTTTTACTATATTAGTTGATTTAGAAAATTCTAAAATTGATAGTCAAAATTATATAGATTATGAAATTGTATTTATGACAATATATCTTTTTAAATTGTATTTATTAAATATGTTTTTTTTATTTTATAACCTAACACACTTTTCATTTTTTCAGTTTATTTAAAAACCTTTATCCTCTAATAGTTTCTAAGGTATATACCTAAGCTATATTTTTTTTACTATATTAGTTGATTTAGAAATTATTAAAATTGATAGTAGAAATGATATATATTACAAAATTTTATTTATGACAATATAAATTTCTTAAATTGTATTTGTTTTGTTTATGACAATATAAATTTCTTAAATTGTATTTGTTTGTCAAAATTTTATTTATGACAACCTAAAACTAACACACTATTCATTTTTACAGTTTATATAAAAACTTTTACCCTCTAAAGTTTTCTACCAATTATAGCATAAAACTTTCAAGTTCTTTAAAATAAATACAAGATGTTCTTGATGAGAGATATGGATGCCAAAATCGGACTGGTGTTTGGAACAATGTTTGACATCTTATTTTTTTTTCCAGAGGATTGATTGAAACTAAGTTTATTTCTGATGAACAATTTTGTGATATTGTGATATTCTAGATTAATGTGAACTATGGAATTCCTCATTACCATGTTGGTGATGGATTCCATACACCTAAAAGATTCATTTGAAAAACATTTTTAAATTTGAAAAACAAAGTTATATTTTCTTTTAAGACATGAAATTATTTTAAACTAATGAAAATATGATAATTAATTTACACTTTCTTCGATTACATAATAATCATGAGATCAATATTTAAATAAAAAGATAAGGTTTGATATTTATTCATATATGTTGTTTTCATTATATTAAAGTTATTCGAAATCTATTGCCATTGATAAGATGTATATTTCTAAGTTATATTTTTTTACTATATTAGTTGGTTTAAAAAATACTAAAATTGACTGTCCAAATTTTGTAGATTACGAAATTGTATTTATGAATATATATTTCTTAATTTGTATTTATTAAATTTATGTTTTTGTTATTTTATTACCTAAAACTAACACATTTATCATTTTTAGAGTTTTTTAAAAGTTTTTACGGTTTCTAAGGTATATTTCTAAGCTATATTTTCACTATATTAGTTGATTTAGAAAATATTAAAATTGATAATCAAAATTATATAGATTACAAAATCGTATTTATGACAATATATATTTTTTAAATTGTATTTATTAAATTTATATTTTTATTTATTTTATAACCTAAAACTAACACACTTTTTTTTTTTTAGTTTATTTAAAAACTTTTATCCTCTAAAAGTTTTCAAGGTATATATCTAAGCTATATTTTTTACTATATTAGTTGATTTAGAAATTACTAAAATTGATAGTAGAAATTATATAGATTACATAATTGTATTTATGACAATATATATTTCTTAAATTGTATTTGTTATATTTATTTTTTTGTTATTTTATAACCTAAAACTAACACACTTTTTATTTTTGCAGTTTATCTAAAAACCTTTACCCTCTAAACGTTTCTACCAATTATAGCATAAAAATTTCAAGTTCTTTAAAATAAATACAAGATGTTCTTGATGAGAGACATGGATGCCAAAATCGGACTGGTGTTTGGAACAACGTTTGACATCTTAATTTTTTCCAGATGATTGATTGAAACTAAATTTATTTCTGGTGAACAATTTTGTAATATTCTAGATCAATGTGAACTATAGAATTCGTCAGTACCATGTTGGTGATGAATTCCATACACCTAAAAGATTCATTCTCATAGTTAAAAGCATGTAATCGGTAAATGATTGTTTATTTTAAAATTTAAAAACAAAGTTATATTCTGTTTTAAGACATGGAATATTTTAAAATAATGAAAATATGATAATTCACTTTCCTCCATTACATAATAATCATGAGATCAATATTTAAATAGAAAAATAAGGTTTGATATCTATACATATATGTTGTTTTTATTATATTAAAGTCATTCGAAATCTATTAGCATTGATAAGATGTATATTTCTAAGCTATATTTTTTTACTATATTAGTTGGTTTAAAAAATACTAAAAATTGATTGTCCAAATTTTATAGATTACAAAATTGTATTTATGAAAATATATATATTTCTTAAATTTATGTAATAACAATATTTTCATTGATTACATATATTATAAATTTATTGCCAACAATGTATTGATTCTCAAATCTATATTCTTTACAATATATATCTTTAGTATTTAAATTAAATATAGCACAATAATAGTGTACCGATTATAGAAACAATAGTAAATTTTTGGCTTCAGTTATTCTATTCCTTATTTATAATCAAATAATTTAATATTCTACATTTAAATACTAAATGTATATTACATATAATCAATATTACGGGATAAAATAATAAATTATTCGATTATAAATATGGAATAGAATAACCGACGCCAAAAATTTACTATTATTTTATTATCAATCTCAACATATATGTTAAGGGTACATTTTGAACTAATTATGACATTTATTAGATAATACCTTTATTATCAATTTTTTTAATTTGTCGAAACATACAAACAAATGATATTTATTATCAATCTCAATATATGTTAAGTGTATCTGTTCGAGTCGGATCTGACAAAAGGTGTTTTGATCCTTCTCTTTTTCTAAATAATTAGAGGGAAAACGGGCAAGAAACTCTTAAAGTTTGGAAGAGGGAAATATGAAGTCAAAAACAATGTCGAGTTCGTATTATTGCTTAGTGCGTATCAAAAAGTAGATCCTTTTTTCGAAGGACCTTCGCCTCTATTTATAGAATATAGAGGCGGTTCACAATCCTAATTTGGAAAATTTCTATTTCTTTGCTAATGACGTGTCTTCCGAGTTCACTCTTCTTTCTGATGTTTATCCAAGAAGGAGCTCTTCCGAGTTGTCATTTATACAACCGAGATGGAACATCAATAACTTTGCCGAGTTCCACACTTAGTATTTTTCAGATAATTGTCTACAGTGGACCGAAGTAGGATCTCAGATCCACCTCCAACAATTGTCCCTCCCCCAGACTCGGAAAATTATGTTTAGAAATTTCTGAGTCGGTTGAGTTTCTTGCTTCTAGAATCTTTGGTCCACGTGTCGGATTCTGATTGGAGCGCTGAGCACTTTGACCCGCTACTTATTAATTATTGTTTGACGTCATTTCAACTACCGGTAAATCCCTCTATAAATACTGTGCTCTTTTACTTTTACCCATCACTTGCTTCCGCGATTAATTTGCTTAAACTTCTTCCTTCGAGTTAAATTCCTTTAATCTTCTTTGCTCTTTTCTTAACAATGGGTCTTGATGACTTTAAAATCCCAAACGTTGTAGACAATCGTAATGCTGCTTTGGATAGGGCTGACGTTCACCCTTTTGAAAACGTTGCTAGGGCCTCTGGTTCTTCCCTTGTCCCAACTCGGGATATCATCTTGGTTGAAGCCGGGTCGAATGCCGTTCAAAGTAGTTCTAGGCCTTCTAAGAGGCCTAGGATGGATTCTCTGAGCACTGTTCTATCCAGAGGTGCTTTTAGGGGAGGTTCTCCCGACTTCCGCTTTACTCACAACCATGCAAATCTGAAACTGATTTTAGAGTCTTGTAGTGAGTGTGCTGATCAGATGCATCAGTTCAGAACTACATTAGAGCTTCTTCTTCGCCCGGATCAGATGCAAAACTGGGAGTTGCATTTTTGCTCTTCAGGGTTAGTTTTCTTTTCTCCGAGTTGAATCCTTAAGAATTTCTTTTTGGTTATTTTCTGATTTTATGCTTTTTGTAGCTTGTCGCCTGTCTGAACAAGATCTTGTTGGAGTGAGAAAGGTCCCGTGCTACTTCGGAAGGAAATACTCGGAGTAGTTTTAATCTCGCTAATCATGCGAGCCTTGAAGTAGTGGAGGCTAGGTCCAAGCTTTCTGCTGCCAAGGAAGAAATTACTCGTCTAAAAGGCGAGTTGAAGGTAGAACGTGAAAACATTTTTAAGTTGGTGGAGCAGAATGTGGCTTTGACAGAGTTGCTAAACTGTGTTGATACAGACTGAAGTGAGGCCTTTAAGTCTGCTGAGAAGACCAATGATAAAATGAACGAGTTGGAGGCCAAGTTGAAATCCATGAAGGAAGATTTTGATTCCCGATTTCATCAAATCGTGATTTCGGAGAAGAAGAAAATTTTCCAAGGCCTTCATGATCAACTAACAGAGTGCTTTGACAGGATTTCTTCTCAGTTTGATGATCTGGAGACTAATCTTGGAACCAGGTTGTCGTATGCCCAGTATCTCGGGTCGGCGAATGCTCTTAAACTACTTTCTCGCCAAGGTGTTGTCATACCTTCTGCAGTGACGAGTCTGGTGACTACTGAGTTGGACAAGTTCAAAGAACTTGTTAACATGGAGCATCTGACGGCGTTGCATCTTGGAGACTTGGTCGTCCCGGAGTTTGAAGTGAGCAAAGCTCCAAATGCTGAACGCTAAATTGGGAGTTGCAATCGCCAATTTGTCCCGGCATTTTATAGTTATATCTTTGATTGAATTCTCTCTTTCTTCAGAGTCGTCCTCTTTTGGTTCCTTGTAATCGAATTTCAACTTGTGTATTGCTTTCTGCATAATGGAAATTGTAAATATAAAATCAATTGAATGAAGTGAAGTGTTGAAATCGTAAAACTTTCTTTTCTCTCCCTTCTTTTTTTTGAAAGGTGGTTGCGATAGTTTGAACACTGATAAAATTTTATTCCAAGATCGATTATATTTGCAATATCCGAGTTCCCTTTTAAGTTTGAGAGTTTAGATCCTGATTGTTAGAAAGAGAACATTTTGCTGTTTTGGCGTTTGGAAGCTGAGATTTTAAGACTCAAGCTTTAAGTTTCGATCTCGAAATCATACTTTTTCTTTTTAGTTTTGGTGAAGAAGAAAAATTTACTTTGAATGAAATAAAGTTTCATTTCGCTTAATGGTATATCTGTACAAAACTTATGTTTTGTCGTCATCGAGAATTTAATCTTGGTTAGCAGCACAAAACCTTATGTTTTGTCGTGATCGAGATCATGTTCTCAGTATTATGTACAAAACTTATGTTTTGTCGTCATCGAGAATTTAATCTCGGTTATCTGTACAAAACCTTACGTTTTGTTGGCATCGAGAATTAGATCTTGATTTTCTGTACAAAACCTTGCATTTTGTCGTCATCGAGAATTAGATCTCGGTTTTCTGTACAAAACCTTGCGTTTTTTGTCATCGAGAATTAGATCTCGATTTTCTGTACAAAACCTTGCATTTTGTCGTTATAGAGAATTAGATCTCGGTTTTCGGTACAAAACCTTGCGTTTTGTCGTTTGTGAGAAGTAAATCTCAGCTAAATGTGAGAATTAGATCTTGGTTTGTGAGAACTTGATCTCGGCTTAAGAGAGGTTCTTAGACTTGGCTCTATTATTAGTGAGATTTTGAGATTTTAAGACTCGGATTGGATTGAGTGAGGTTTTAAGATTCAAAGCGATGCATGCGAGGTTCTAAGACTCGGTTTAGTTGGTACGAGGTTTTAAGACTCGAATTGATTTGAGAGTAGGGTCTCGGCCTTCGAGATTTATGACTTGAATTGAATTGAGCGAGGTTTTAAGACACAAAAAGATGTGTGTGAGGTTTTAAAACTTGGTTTGGTTTATGCGAGGTTTTAAAACTTGTCTTGAATTGAGAGTAGGGTCGCAGCCTTTGCAGTTTTAAGGCTTGTGTTTTTTAGAAGTAGGGGTCTCAGACCCTCTTTTTGTTTTTTTATACCGAGAATGGACTTATAATATTTTTATAGATTTGTTACCTGCACATACCCCGGAAGGATCAAACCAAAATGCAGTTCTGATTACATATTAATTATTTTAAGGACACATCGCAAGATGCATCGTTGACGCCGAGGTTGCCTTTGCCTTTTAGTAGTAATAGCGCTTGAGGTTGATGGAGTTCCAACTCCTTGAAATTATTGCTCCTTCCATCGTTGTGATATCGTAGACGCTGTCACTTTTGTGATTATGTAAGGTCCTCCTCAATTAGCACCGAGTTTATCGGCATTCATTTCTGCCGTGTTTTGGAAGCCTTTTTTGAGTACGAGATCACCGACTGCAAAATGTCTTCCTCGTACTTTCTTGTTGTAGTACTTTGCCACTTGTTGCTGATAGTTTTATATATGAAGTAACGCATTGTCGTGATATTATTCCAACTCATCAATATTTGTTACCATTGCTTCGTTGTTTGCATCTTCATTCTCGGGGAAACAGATTCGTCTTAGTGTTGGAACTGAAGCTTCGGCGGGTGCCATTGCTTCCGTCCTGTGTGAAAGTGAGAAAGGAGTTCGGTTAGTTGATCGTCTCGGGATAGTCCAATGTGACCATAATACTCTATCCAACTTGTCTAACCAATTTCCTTGCTTTTCTTCAAGTCTCTTTTTTATCCCATCTAGGATCTATTTATTCGTTGCTTCGGCTTGTCCATTGCCTTGAGGATTTCTCGGAGTTGATTTGCTAATGTGAATATTCTATATGGTACAAAAATTTGAAAATTTAGCCGAGATGAATTGAGACCCATTGTCAGTGATAATTTCGTATGGTAATCCATATCGGCATATGATATTCTTCAACACGAATTTGACTACATCCTTGTCTTTGATTTGAGAGTAGGCTTCAGCTTTCACCCACTTTGAGAAATAATATGTCATAACGAGCATGAAGGTAAATGTCCGACTATGTCCATTTTCCATCGCATGAATGGATAAGGTATGATTGACGATGTCAGTTCTTTAGTTGGAGCATGGATTATGTGTGCATGTCGTTGGCATTTGTCACATTTTGTGGCATATTGTCCGCAGTCTTGCGCCATTGTGGGCCAAAAATACCCCAGAGTTCGTATCTTGTGTACCTGCAATCGTCCACTCGCATGATTTCCTCGTACTCCTTCATAAGTGTTTCATTTTACCTCTGTTATCTCATTGTTGTGAATACAAGTTAGTAGTTTTCCTTTTGTGCTCTGTCGGTACAACTTTCCATCGACTTGAGTATAGAATGCACATTTTTCTTTGAGGCATCTTGTTGTCCATCTATCTTCGAGGGTCTTGCCATTGATGATATAAGCCAAGATCTCATCTCGCCAATCGATCTTAACTTCTTCGATTGTGATGCATCTGGCATCTTGGTATCGGGGTCATCTTCGTTGTTGGTAATTGCTAAAACAATCAGAAAGTCTCCTTTTGGTATATCAATACTTGGTTTATCGATGCTTTCAACTGGGATGATTCTCCTTTGAACAGGATCCGATGTTGATGCCATAGCCGCTAATGTATCTGCCGTTGTGTTCTCCGATCTAGAAATTTTATTTAGTATGAATCGTAAATACTTAGTAATGTCCTTTACAATTTTCAAGTATGCTTCCATTCGTTCGTTCGTCGTGTCCAAGCCTCCATTGACTTGATTGAAAACTAGTTGTGAGTCACAGAAGCATTCGACTTATGCTGCCCCGATTTTCTTTGCTAATCTGATCCTGGCAATGAAAGCCTCATACTCTGCCTCGTTATTCGACGCTGGATAAGTTAAGCGGAAAGATTGTTCTAAAGCTTTTCTAGTTGGAGTTTCAAGTCGGATTCCAACTTCGGAACCGTGTTGCAAGGATGATCCATCGACGTATAACTTCCAAATCATTGGATTCTCGTACAACTTCAAAGGTTCTCGTATGACTTCGCCCTGGTTCTTCCTTTGAACTTGATGTCGTACTCGCTGAGCTCGATTACCCACTTTGTTAATCTTCCAGATTGATTTAGGCTGTGCAATATCGTCCGTAGTGGATGCTTGGTAAGTAAGATTATTGTATGAGATTAGAAGTATGGGCGCAACTTCCTTGTCGAGGTGACAACTTCAAGTGCAAGTTTTTCTGTTGTCCGATACCAAGATTCGCTTCAATCAAGTGACTTGATTATGTAGAATATGGGATGATGTATCCTTCTATCTTCTTGGACTAAAACACTGCTTACGGCTGAAGGTGAGACCGCTATGTAAAGATATAATGGCTCTCCATCTTTTGGTTTAGCCAAAATCGATGGAGTTGAAAGATATTCCTTTAACTCGGAAAATGCCTTCTCGCATTCTTCATCCCATTCGAAGCTTTTGTTTCCTCTCAATAGTTGGTAGAATATGAGTGATGTGTATACATTTTAGCATATTTCATAGCTCTAATATAGTTAACTTTGCATCCATATTCATAGCATACTCATCATTTTAGAGCTCATTTTGGTTCATTTGCATTGTTTGTATTTGCATTGCATACATTGTACATTTTGGTGTTTTATCAGGAGTTTATCGTCAACTCGGCCTTGGAGGTGAAGTCATGTCGTCAACTCGGCCTGGGAGGTGAAGTCACGAAATCAACTTGGTTAAATTGGTGAAGTCAGAAAATCAACTCGGCTATTTTGATGAAGTCATGTAATCAACTTGGCTATATTGCTGAAGTCAGAAAATCAACTCGGCCATTTTGATGAAGTCATGTAATCAACTTGGCTATATTGGTGAAGTCAGAAAATCAACTCGGCCATTTTGATGAAGTCACGACGTCAACTCGGCTATTTTGATGAAGTCATGTAATCAACTTGGCTATATTGGTGAAGTCAGAAAATCAACTCGGCTATAATGGTGAAGTCGCGGAGTGAAGTTGGGTGAAATTTATGTTTTTGTTGACTTTGACTCTTTAGGGTTTCGTTATTGAGGGTATAAATACCCTTCTTTTGTGTTCAGAAGGGTGATCCACGTTTTTGTGCCTCTTTACCTTAGAATTGATTTCCATTTTCTCTTCCTTGTAATTTCCAGACCAAATCTTTCCCCTTTTTAGTTTTGAATGCAATTTCAGTTTCCAAATCTATATTTTCTATCTTTATCTTGCTTTATGATTTTATTACTTATTTCATTTTCTCTGTTTTTACCACTTTTCATGGATTATGAGTAGATCTCTTAGGGTTCATGAGGAAAGGAGGATATATCTAGGTTCAATCATGGTTTTCTGTCTTATTAAGGTTGTTATGTCCATAGATCTAGTTAGTCTAAGTGTTCTTCATGCCTATTTCAACTTGATCAATTGGAATTTGTTGTTGTGCATTCTCTGCCTGAAAGGTGTTTGATGAATTGCTTGATTGAGCTTAGATTAAGATTTAGCTTATCTATCCCAAGAGATTGGTAGTTTAGAGAGCTGGGTTAGCTAATTAGGATTGATTCTTCATGCCAATATGAGTGTATAATCACCAAAGAGATTTGGGTTAGGTCACACTTGGATTGAGATGTCATGATCATGAGAATGGCTTGATTGTTATGTTCTTGAATCCTAGGCCTTAGATCTGCTTAGTAGTTTGTTAGATGAGTACTTGAGATCCATAATTGAACTGAAATCTATGATCATTTCTTCCTCATGAACCCAACTTCATCATTGTTTTCTTACCTGCTTTGCTGTCATTGCCCTTGTTTATTGCTCTGTTGATTTAGCTGTTTTATGTATGCTTTGCCTTAATTTATGTTTCTTATCATTTGCATCTTAATTCTCTGTTTTAGGTTGTTAGATAATCATCTCATCTATTTGACTTGAATTAGAAGAGTTTATCACATCCTGAGTGTTAGCTTCATTCCCATTTGGTTCGATAACCTTGTATGGTACAGGGATTTGACTAACAAGGTTTAAATAATTTTGTTATCAATAAGGCACTTGTCTTTTGACCGAGATATGAATATATTTAAAATGGCAATTCGTCCCGTCAATTTTTGGACTTCACGCTTGGTCTTTAGAAAAAGTAGTTCTTGGACCGCCTGAATTTGTTTTTAGTTTGCTTCTATTCCTCTTTGTGTTACTATATAACTGAGGAATTCTCCCGAGGTGACACCAAAGGTGCATTTTGCCGGGTTGAGTTTCATCTGGTACTCGTTCAGAGTTCGAAAACACCGAGAGAGATGTTCAACATGATCTTCAGTTTTCTTAGATTTGACTAGCATATCGTCGATGTACACTTCCATTGTTTGCCCGAGTTGGTTGGCAAACATCTTATTTACTAGCCACTGGTACGTAGCTCCGGTGCTTTCAAGCTGAATGGTATAACCTTGTAGCAATACGTTCCTCGTTCCGTTATGAATGAGGTTTTCTCAATGTCGTCGGGGTGCATTCGGATTTGGTTATAACCCAAGAACGTATCCATGAAATATAACAACTCGTTCCGGTTGTTGCTTCGTCGATTCGATTGATACTCGGCAAAGGAAAACTATCCTTCGGACATGCTTTGTTGAGGTCAGTAAAGTCGATGCAGACCATCCATTTTTTGTTTTTCTTCAGGATTACAACTGGGTTAACTAACCATTCCGGATATTGTACTTCGACAATTGACCCGGCTTCGGTTAAATTTTTGACTTTGTTAATGACAGCTTCAGTTCCCTCTAGTCCGAGTTTATACCTAATCTGCTTGATTGACTTGTAAGTTGGATCGACATTAAGCTATAACATATGATTTTGGGATAATCCCAGGCATGTCTTGCGCTGTCCATGCGAATGTCATTATATTCTGCTCATGTAGTTAGATTAACTTTTCCCAGATTAGTTTTCTTAGATTAACCCCGATGATGACACATCTTGCTGAGTCGGTGAGATCAATGTTGACGAGTTCAATAGTTGATTGATCTGGCTTCTCGGGAAGTGGTGACTCCGAGATTCCCTTTTTGCATATCAAGGTCGTGACCATACATGACTTATTCTAGAATTTCAACTCGTCAATGAAATATGTGTGCAAAACTCTTTGATCTCCTCTAAGTGTATAGACTCCTTGATCTATTGAAATCTTCATGCATTGATGGTAGCTTGACGGGATTTCCTTCATGGCATGCATCCATGGAGTTCCCAAGATCATGTTGTATATCGGTGGATTGTCTACCACTAGGAATTTGATCCACCTCGTAATTCTTGCAACTCAGATAGAAAGTTTAATTGTTCTGATTGCGTTTATGGAACTTCCATCGAATGCGGTTAGCGTTTTGTTGACCGGCTTGATTCTGAGATCTGGTAGTGCTATCTTGTCTAGCGTCATTTTGAAGATCAAGTCGACCGAACTGCCAGTGTCAATAAGTATTTTTGAAACATCACAATCTGTGACTCTGAGTTTGACGACTAATGGATCATTATATGGAAAACATACTCCTTCGACATCTTTCACGGTAAACGTTATGTCGGAATCCACCGACTTCAGAGTTTCAAGTTTGTCGGGTAAGCTGAAGTTAGCTGCGGCTACAACTTTCAGCTCTTACTTCTTCATTGATCGCACAATATCATTACAGGATTGCAATCCTCCCATAATGACATTTACTTTGACTCGTGGGGATTCCGAGCCGGATTCCTCTTCTACGAGTTTGGCACGCTTTGAACTACCAGCTGTGGTGCCTTCCGGGTTGGCTACTTTGACAGTTGCGTCTCCTATCTTGGCTTCCTTCCTACTGCAAATTAGAGCCATCTTCGACCTGATTATGCTCATCTTGTGTATCAATTGGCTTATGGGAAATCAATAGACTTCGATTAGATGTGTTTGATCAGGTGGTGAAGCTTTAAGATCTCACAAACAAGTCCACAAATCATCTCATCTTTATGGGGCTCATCAATCAAGTCCTTGAGTACCAGTATTCTCCCTCAAAGATCAAAGGAGATGAAGAAGAGCTTGTCTCACCACTTCCACTCTCAATGGATCCAAGGAGCTTGAGTCTGTCTAGTCTCTCTCCTATCATTACTTCGGCCTCTCGGAGTGCTAAGTTTGGCAAGGTTACTCGCCCTATCCAGGCTGTTCCAAAAAAACTTATATGTTTGTCACGTGATTGCCTATCTGACTAATTTTTTCACTTATATGTTTCACTCGGATTTATTTTTTAATGAAAAATCGTTTTCGTTCTATCATCATACTTGAGTACAAGCAGTTGTATTTCATTCTTCTATGTATGTGCATGTGCTTGTTTTGTTTGTGATTAACAGGGAGCATGAGTTTACATATTCACATACAATGGGGGAGAATGAAAGAACATGTGATCTACTAATGAAGTCGACGAGGTGATTAGTAAAAGTGTGGGCCTTGCTTTGGCATAAAAGGCTGATGTGGTAATATCTCATTCGCTGGTTCAAAAGCTCTTGGCATAAAAAGGACTCAGCACCAAAATAAATAAAAGAAGAAATGGTTGCGGAGCAAAAGGGAAGTAGAAGGGTCAACTGTAAAAGTAGGCATGATGCAGAAAGTGAAAAGACTCTAAGAGAGTGTGGAGGAGTAGAGCGTTATTGAAGTGTTCCAAAGACCAAAGGGAAACCCTAGAAGTGTTAAGGCTATAAAAGGAGTGCTTAGCAGCTTGGAAAGGGTTGATATAACACCCCGGTTTCAGAAAATATTATATGCGGTGGTGCATGCAGAGAGGTTTAAAAGAATTGATATGACCACCTATGTTACCAAAGTGCACTTATCTTATCGATCACTTGTTCATAGAGAGCATTAGGGTTAAGTGTGCTTGGAGTAGTTGAAGGAAGTGATTATCGGAACCGTGTGAGTGAGGACAAAACATGGGAAAAGATCATGTGATGATTTGTAGGGTCAATAAACAAGTCTTTAAAGCCTCCTGGACGTGCTTACCGACTGTCAGACCGGTAAGGTGGGCTCAGAGCCTGGGTGAGAACGTGGGGCCCATTAAGGTTGCGATTGGGGCGTTACAAGTGGTAGAAGGGTCGAACCTAGACATGTATGGAGACAAATGGGCTAACATCATCGGGGGTGACAATCTTGGTACGCAATGCGGACGTTTGAGTCTGTTAGTAAGGGTGAATTGTAATACCCTGGTTTCAGGAAATATGATATGTGGTGGTGCATGCGGAGAGGTTTAAAAGAATTGATTTGGCCACTTATGTTACCAAAGTGCACTTATCTTTTGGATCACTTATTAAGAGAAAACTCCAAGGTTAATCGTGCTTGAGTTGGAGTAGTTGAAAGATAGGTAACCTTCCGGAAAGTGATTTTTAGGACTGTGTGAGTGAGGACAAAACACGAGGGAAGATCATGTGATGATTTGTATGGTCGGTAAACAAGTCTTTAAAGCCTCCCAGATGTAATGTACCGACCGTTCGACCGGTAAGGTGGGCCCGAAGATGACGTGGAGCCCATTATGGTGGTAGTCGGGCATTACAATTGAGCTTTCAACTAGAGTTTTTGAGAGTTCAAAATAACAAATATTTTTGTGTGTTCTTAGTGAGTGAATCTGAGAGTGTTACAACACTACAAGTGTGTGATGTTGTGTGAGATTTGGGTAGTTAGAAATAGGTCAGTGTTAAACTAATGTATGGTTCAGTGTGAATCTAAATAAACAAGAGTGTACTTTGTTTATATTATTTCTAATACAAAAGTTCTTGAGAAAATCGCTGTGTCTGTGTTGTGTTAGTAATCGTGTTACCGCTCCATTCTTTACAACTGTATTAGTGTCATCATATCTGTAATGACTACTTATGGGTCAGTAATCTCTTAGCGTTTTGCTAATTAAAATAAGAAAAAGGTCAAGTGGGTAAGAAACCGAGCTTTAAAGAATGTGTAAGACTCATACTTTCTTACCATGGAAACAAAGTAGCTAAGTTTTCCTTTTTCCTTCATGCTCAATGGCATATGTGACTCTCATTTCAATTTATTATGTTGGTTACACAGGAAGGAAAATTTTCTAAGGAACTATAGAATTTCATACGCTTTATGCCTTTCATTGCTTCAGTCAATGGAGAGTCACACAGATGTTTTGTCATTTCATACGCTTTATAAGATTTTTTAACTAATTATTATTATCTTTTATCTATATAATGTTATTATATTTGTTTTAGCATAATAAAATATCTAAATAAATATTTGTTTCAACTTAAACATATAAATATAAAGATAAAACGATTAAATATAGTAAAAATCTATTATAAAAAGACACGAAAGCTAAACATTTATTTTTTGGTAAAATATTTTATGACATAAATTGTAGATGAGTTTACATAGAAAATGTTTTATAAGAGATTATTATTTTTAGCGTTAAACATAATATTTTATGTTCAACTATATAAGAAATAAATATAAAAGCTTATAATAACTAATTCATAATATTCATAATATATCATAAAAAAGATATTCTTAATCAAAATTTTAAAATCAAACTCCTAACCTAATAGGAAATTTATATCAAACAGCTTCTATTTAAGACACATCCCATAACTTTTTTCATAACACTAAAAATTCTTGGTCTTTTTTTTCTGTCAATTTTTCTGCTTTTACGATTCAAGTTTTATTTCTCTCGATTTATTTTGCCTTTAATCATGTACATCTCTTCACTTTCTTTGTTAAAACCCTGGAAAGAAAATTAGAGAATCAAAGTTAAGATTCTCAAGTCTTGAAAGGTATACACTAAAGAATTTGGTAAAACAATTGATATGGTTCTTTGTGATTTATTTGCATACTTTTTTAGTGATTAGGAATATAATCTAATTAAGTGATATTTTTTAGGTTGATAAAATTCACTGTAATGTAAAGAAAGAACTAAAATTCTTTTTTGTGTACACAACCTCGGTTAAGTCAACTAATCCTCTCCCAAACTTGGTTTTGGGATTAAAATTTGTAAATTACCGTGAATTATTTGATGGGTGTCTTGGAATATTTTATATTTCAATTTATTATTATAATTGTTAATAATTTCGTTATTAATTTATTTGTTTTATAGATATCATCGAATAATTTGTTCGTATTAGCAATACTGAAGTTACTGAAGTGAATGGAAAACTAACTAATTGAATAAAAATTAACTTTAAAAATGTTGAGTAAGTTTTTGTTATATTATTTTTTTAAAAACATTTTATTATTTATAAAATACTTAATGGTACAAAATTTATATTTTATTTTATACAGAGATCCAAAGATTACTTGTGTTTTGTGGGAAAATACGCTAAGATGGTTGAAGAGAAAGCCAAGAATAAATTCGCCCTCCAAACCATAATTTTTCTTCAGTTTTGCAAGATAAAAGTATTTAGAGGTATTAAATGTGTCTTTAATATATTACAATTCTAATTAATTATAATTTATTCATAATTACTTTTTCTAATTTATACTAATGTATTTCAGATAATATATAACTATTTCTAATGGTTATGAGTGAACTCAAATTTGGTTTGATAATTAAAAAAAATTTGAGAGGTTTTGGATTAATTTTAAATAAACAAACGTATATATACATATATGACGAAAAAAGAAAAACAAACACCTATGTATGTATATGTTTATTACTAACATATATATGTATATACTTATTAATAACTTAAATATATTAAAATTATAACATAATATTCGATTTTCTAATAATTTAAAGAGAAATTTTAAGAAATGCCCTTTTTTATATGCCTCTTTTCAAAATGTACCTTCTGATGTCTATTTCTCTTTCCCAGTTTCCAGAGGAAATGGTATATTTTGAAAGGCATGTCAAAAAGTATACTTTTGAAATTCCCCCTAATTTAAATATGTACTAGGATTATACCCACATTATAATGCAGGATTTGATTGTTTAAATAATTTGTGTTGATATTTTGAAATATTGGTTTTGATATGTTGTTTTAAAGGCTTGAAACCCGAACTGAAGAGAAACATTACCCAACAAAATATCCAAATGGATCTGAAATCAATGTACCCGGAAACCAAACCCGACCAGAACCGAACACAAATCAAGAACCATTTGGCTTTTTATAGTTTTTGTATTAACTTTTTAATTTTTTTGAATTTTTATATAAAAATACCCAAACCCGAAATCGATCTATACTAATCCGCACCATATCCGAAAAATAAAAATACGTGAATAAATATTAAATCAAAAGAATTAAAATACTTAATTAGAGAAACCGAATCCGACAAAATATCAGAAATACATCCTAAATCTATGTACCCGAAAAACTGAATCCAAACAGAAACCGGATTAAGAACTGAATTTATGCCCGATAAATATTTATTAATTTTCGTTTTTTTATTTTTTAAAAATAAAATTTTATTAGTTTTGAATTTTCATATAGAAATCTGTAACAAAACATATTTCAAGCCTATTTTTAAGGATTTTTATGAAAAATAGGTTAATTTTTATTTTAAAGTTTATAACACGGCCAAAATGAAAGTGCCTCCCGCTAAGATGCAATAAAAAAATATAACTTTGTCAGGCACGGGTTCATCTAAGTATATATATAGAAAAAGTTACTTAGGAACTAATCAATAGGTCTTGGATTAGGTCTCAAAAATGAGATAGTTGGAAAAGATATTTTTTGTGTTTTTTTATAGACATGTGAAAAAAAAAAACACTTGAAAGCTTAATACAATCGGATGATATAGATGATCCTTAATCGATTGTGCTATTGGTAGCCAAAAAGCCATGAGCAGAGAGTATAAATTCCCAACTCGCTTAGACAAAATAATGTCCTTGATAGTTCTGTCCAACCTTCTGAATATCATATCCGGGAGGTGAAAAACTGGTTATGGAGTCTGTCGTAGCGTTCCCGCCAGAGGCTAAAGATAGTTGCCTGACTGACTATGCGTCGAAGAAGAACCGGTGTCGTGCTTGTGAACCTTGGCCATTGCATAAAAGCATTCCATGAGTGAAACCTAGTGAGAGACAAGCGTAGTTTCTCAAATACCAACTCCCATACGTTTTGACTGTAAGGGCAGTGTATAAACAACATTCTAGTGGAATTTGCATTCCCCATTGGTGTAATCTGCTCCTGGTTGGTAATATATCCCAATTAGCAACCCACATTAGAAAAGACATTCTAGAAATGGATCCCTTAAACCAAACTGTGGAAGCCCATTGTTTATGAGATTCCCTTCTTCTATGCTTCTCCCACAAAGTTGTGGCTGAGAACGATTCCATCCTCTTGCCATTAATAGATAGATGAAATGTATCCAGGCCACCAGCGAAGATAGGCGAATGTTAAGAGATAATGTGTGAGATGACTTGAAACGCCGAGTCAGTTGTCACGGATCTGAAATTCCATCCTGATGATGAGGTTGCATCCACCACTTTAGCATTACCTAGAATACCAAGAAGCGAAGGTCCTTGAATTTCCATGATATCAATTAACGGACCTAAAGAGGTCCATTGATCGTACCACAAGCTTGCACATCGGCCGTCCCCAATGTCAGTGATCAAATAAGGTTTAATGAGATGTCTGAGGTTAAGCATAACCTTCCAGATCCAAGAGTCATGCTGTCTTATGGGTACCGACCAAAAGCTGGCTGTTTTAATATGATGCTCATGATTCCAAGCGACCCATGAGGATCCGCTTTTAGAGAAATATAACCATATTAGGCGAAGTCCCTCAACCCTAAAACACCCATGGCATTATGTTTTTGTCTAAACAACCTGCCCAAAGAAATTTGGAGCACAACTTTTCAATTGTCTTAATGCAGCCTTCTAGTAATATAGAAGCAGAAAAACTAAAGTTTGATGTCCCGTAAATCACTGATGCAATCAGTTGTAGTCTCCCGGAGAATGAAAGCGTCTTATTAGACCAATCGCTGAATCTTCTTGAGATTATATCGATCAATGGGGCGTATCAGATGTCTTTAGTCTCTTTGACATGAGTGGAAGGCCCAAGTATTTTACTGGAAGCGTTCCCTGCTGATACCCAAAATTGTTGAGAGAATCACGATGTTGTTGAGCAATACCCGCAGTAAATAAATGGCTTTTACTGGGGTTAATTTGGAGGCCTGTCCAAGCGGAAATACATCTAGAACTTCATTGATACCGTATAACGAGTCTGGTGAACCGTCAAAGAATATAACCACGTCATCTGCGAAAGCTAAGTGCGAGATGGAGAGTAAGGCTGCTTTGGGATGGAAGCCAATACGACCAGACTTGAACTTTTCTTGAAGTAATGCCGAGAAATCCTCGATAACAATAATGAACAGGTAAGGAGAAAGTGCATCGTCCTGACGAAGACCAGAACCTGGGAAATATCCGCATAGATCAACATTGACTGCTATTGAGAAAGATGTTGTTATACATTGCCTGATCTAGTTAATATATAGCTTTTTGTGTCTAAAGCTATATATGTTTCTTGCCAATCTAGTTCTGTGTCTATGTGCTCTAAATTCAGATCTGTACCCGTTGATCGCAATAAGCTTTCTTATCATGAACGAAATTAATTACCAAATAAAGTTATTTGTATTTTTTTTATTAACTGTTGATTTTGTTCTATAATGATGTTTTTCTTTTCAAAAACGTTTCATTATACTCAAAAGATCTTCTAAAATCCAAATAGAGACATTGGACATTGTTGAATCTGGAACAACTATTATGTAGTTCCTCAACTTTCAGCTAAATGACATGGCTTCTCTCAAACCCTAGATGTCATCTTTGACGTTGTGCAGACTAAAAACTACTTTTGTGTTGTGCTGATTAGAAACAGGGCCTTTAGATAGTTCCGGAAAAACAGAGATTGGTGAATGAATTGTATGTACAAAGGCTGTTAGTGTGAGAGTTGTACTCGACCGATTTTGTGGGACTTTAGGATAGCTTTCTTGGATATAAGATTTTCATTATGAGGATCTGAACTCGTTAAGTTTCTCGTAGTCTTACATTTTTGGATTCACTTGCAAAGTTTTCAATTTTGAATTCTCGTCAAAAATGGGATCAAATTGTAAAGTCTCTAAGATTAAAAACTCAACAAAAACATCCATAACTTTGTACCAATATGAAATGACGATAATTATCACATAGGAATTCGATATCTTGAAACTTTTCTGTTTCATATATAATCATGCTTCCAAGTTTCTAACTTTTACCATACATTTCATTAGGGTTCATACATACAGAAGTATTGATTTAAATAATTAAATAACAAACTAGACAAATAAGTAGAGCATATTAAAATATTCATTAAATAACTTTTCACAATATAAACAAATCATATAATTCGCATCACAAAGACACAAACCCTACTAAATCAATATACATCCACCATGTATCAGTGTTCCGCTTCTTTTTTTGTTTAACTTTATATATAGATTAATTTATATACGTACTCAATGAAAACCCTAAAACCCTGTAAGATTATCGCATAATGCTTCCAAAGTCAGTCACATTGTAAATCCCATTCGAGAAATAATCAGAAAAACCTGCCGACAACTGATGCAAAAACATCTGATCCCCATCCAACGGCTCATAATACTCACCGACTCTATTATCCATCGCTTCCTGATGAAGAACACGTGGATTAAGATGCTCCGCGGAACACGGTGGCGGAGAAGTGTTCTGGTCGTCAGAGTGAGAATAATCGTTCTCCGGTTGGAGATCGACGGCATCTTGGCCGGTGAGTTCTTGAACAAGCTCTCTGAACTTAGAAGCACAAGTTTTAACTCTCATCGGGTTTGATATGTAACGAACTTTGATTTGTTTGTTCGTCTTCTTCATTTGCTTTGTTGATTTTCTCGAAATCAAAGATGGTTTTCTCTGGTCTACGTTTGTAGTGGTAAGAAACGTTGATGATGGTGATGACTCCATGTTTGAGAGAATCAAGATGTTTTTTAAGTCTTCTGATTTTGATTTTCTCTTTTTAATCAAACATTGGCTTCGATGTATTTATATGCATATGATGTTGTTTTATTTCCGTTTTTCAGGAAATGGAGTGGAAATTAATGGGAAGAAGACATGGAAAGAAGAGAGGTTACAGATTGAATGAATGCGCGTGATCCTCACTCGCCGTGCTAGAGGTGAGATGATTCGAAATATCTGATATTTGGAGTGAGGAGCGTGGATCCACGCGAGAAAACTAGACGCGTGGTGTTAAATGTGAAGTGGTGACCAAGACGAGAGACGGAGGCGGCTCATGGAGCTATCGTTGAAGGCTTTAAGCTCTTCCACGTGAAGACCACTCTTTTATATTATGACGTATTATGACGTCACCGTAAACTGTTTGAGATGACGTCACATAATCTGGTCATGAAACTTGGTACAATCGAATCATGTGTATTTAGAAAAGGGAGTATTTATTTTATTTTTAAGGTCAATAAGCATTAATAATAGTTAAAGTCTAGACGTTGAACTTACGGTTTGTTTGATTTTTTGACTTTTTTTAAAAATTGCATAATCTCATGTAAGTCTTATGGATTTCAACGAATCTCCTCTCCTAACTTTAAAATTCGAACTCCAGAATGATTATGAGGTGCTGCACTCTTTCAAATAGTGTTTTAGTACACCATTAGAACCGGTAGACATTAGGTTTCGTATTCTTTTTTTTTGCCGACAGGTTATTACACTATCAAAACATATAGATAATAACCGAGTTGATTTCAATCTGGTAATTAGGATGATCTAGCTAATGATTTGGTACCTGAGTTTGATTTCTACCAGATGCATTATGGTAGCTTAAAAAAAGAGTTTTAGGAGTAGACTTTTAAGCTATGGATCGCGCATTGTCGATCCAATGTTGATAAAAAAACCTATAGATAATATAATTAATTGATAAAAAGGGTAAATAGAAAAAAAACCTCACCCCTGTAACTATCTTTGCCTCCATCTCTCCCGGTGATCATGGCGCCACCGCCTCATAAGCCTCTCCCTTCATCCTAATCTTCTCCTCCTCTGGTCTCCTCTCCTACAAAACATCGTCCTGGATCTCTGCTGCTCAGAATTCAGGAAAATTTCTGCCTATGATGTCGATTATGAAATTAAGATGGTGTGATCTCTTCAACAATTCCAGAAGAAGTTTTAGCTGATTCCACTCCTTTGTGGAGCAATTTCATCATTAGGCATTTCATTGGTATCCTCCTTATATTGGAACAGTTCATGCCACTGTGAACCGAATTTGACAAAACAAAAAGAAAGATTTGAATATTGATGCTCACTTCGGTTTTGTTTTGCATCTCTGATGAAGCTGTTATAACAAGAATTTTGAATCGCCATTTCTGGTATATTGGTGATATACCTCTTGTGGTTCGTGAATGGTCTCCTACATCGGCATCAAAGAATCTTGTTTTGGACTCGATTCCCATGTGGGTGGATTTCTCTGATGTCCTTTCTCACCTATTCTCTCATCGGGATCTTAGCTACATCTCTAGCCATATTGGCAAGCCGGTGAAGCTACATCCCAACACTGAGAAATGTTATCGTCTTGATGTTGCTCGGACGTTGATTATAGTTAATCTTATGCGCCCATTGCCTGCATCTATTGTCTATGTAGAGGAGTGTTTTCCTGCTTCAACGATATATGTATCTTATCCTTGGCTCCCTCCCACTTGTGAATCATGTCTCAAGTGGGGTCATTTAGAGAAGAATTGTCGCATAGCAAAATTTGTCAAATTAACTTCTATTTTGACAAGTGATCTAGCTCATGCACCCATTGCAGTTTCTCCTATACATATCCCTGTGTCTAGTTCTGCAGTAGTGACCTCTGAATTTGCTCCCAAAGCGACCATAGTTTCGGTTTCTTCGGTTGGTGATTCATTGCAGAGTTTTCCAGTCCATAATGCTACCTTACCACAAAATAATGCATCAAATTCTAAGATAAACTGTTGCCTTCGGATCCTGAATGGACTACAGCTAGGCGATCATCTCGCTCTTCTCCAAGAATTACTTTTTCTTCTCCGACGTGCTCTGGCTTGTGCCCTGCTTCTCCATCTTGATTTCATGTCCTCTCCCATATTCGTGAGGAGGGTTAAATAGTGGACTCAGAAACAATAGAGAAAACTTTGCCTAAAAAGGGAAAGAAAAAGCCTCATATTGCCTGTACTAAGGACTTGGTTTTAACAAATTGTGAGAAGGCTGCAAAGAAAGCTTCCGGTTGGAAGCAATGATCTTGTTCTATGCTTGGAACATGTGTGGTTTCAACTAGTCACGCAAACATTTTTCTGTTCGAAATTGGTTGAAATAGTTAAAGTTTAGCTTTGGTTGCTTACTTGAGACTCGGGTTCTTGGACAAACTTGTAATACTATTGTTCGATATACCCTCCCTGGGTAGCATGTTTTTGCTAATTACAACTACCATCGTTTGGGCCGAATATGGTTTTGTGCAGCTGATGCTGTTCAAGTTTCTGTGTTGGCTATGAGTCGTCAGCAAATCACTTGTGGAATTACGATTCATGCTACTAACCAATCCTTTATTTTGTCTGCAATTTATGCTTCAAACTTTGAGCATGATCGCACTATCCTTTGGGATGAATTGAAATCAGTTAATGTAGCTTATATTCAGCTTTCACTACCATGGATTATCCTGGGGGACTTCAATGAGATACTTCTTCCTTCAGAGCATTCACGGTTTGCAGATTATGGTTCTAGTATATCGGGTATGAAAGGCTTTCTATACTTCACCTTGTCATGTGCTCTTTGAGACTTGGTTTACTCTGGTCCTCTTCATACTGGGACAAATAAACAGCAAGGCAATCCCATCAGTAAAAAACTAGATAAAGCGCTTATTAATTCCTAATGGTCTCAAATGTTTCCAAGCTCTCACGCAGTTTTTGAAATGAGAGGAATCTCAGATCATGCAAGATGCATAGTCCACTTGTCTTCACCAATAGTGTTACAAAGGAAGTCCTTTATGTTCTTTAATTTTTTGGTTTCTTTGCCGCAATTTCTACATTTGGTCTGTGACTCTTGGGAGATCTTTTCTTCTCTTTATCACTCTCGGTATGCCCTGCTCTTGTCCCATAGAAAACTCAAGAGGCTGAAGCCAGTATTGAGACTTCTCAACAAATATCAGTACAACGACCTTTCAAAAGGCACAAATGATGTTTTTATCAAGTTATGTCAATGTCAAGACCAAGCTTTGCTCACTCCTGATCTCTCATCGTTCCAAAGAGCTTCGGAAGCTGCTACACGATGACACCATCTTGCCGATATTGAGGAGCCATTCTATCACCAAAAGTCACGAATCAAATGGTTAAGGGAAGGGGATCAAAACACTAGTTTTTTCCACCGTCAATAACTGCTTCCTTTTGGAAAATGTTCTTTTGGCAACTAAATTAGTGAAAGATTATCATAAATCATCAGTCTCTGCAAGATGCACCATTAACTTTGATATTGCCAAGGTATTTGACACGTTTAACTAGTCATTTATCATATCAGTTCCTCATGCTATGGGATTGCCACACCTATTTGTACAATTGGATCTCTACATGTATGTCCACTGCTTCATTCTCCCTCTCCATAAATGGAGAACTTGAGGGTTTCTTTACAAGTAAGAGAGATATCAGACAGGGGTATTCTTTATCTCCATATTATTATTAATAACGCCTTGTCTAAACTGCTCAACAAAGCTGTTGTTCAAGGGAAGTTTGGTTTCCATCCGAATTGCAAGGACTTAGGCCTCACCCACCTTAGTTTCGCAGATGATATCTTGGTTTTCACTAATGGTACTTCTCAGTCTCTTTTAGGCGTCATTGAGGTTTTGCACACCTTTGGTAGTGTTTCGGGACTTCATATAAATACTTCGAAATCTTCCATTTTTACTGGTGGTGGTGTTGGACAAGCATGTATCGATGCTGATATAAAGATTGAACAGCTCCCAATCAAGTATTTGGGGCTTCCCCTCACCACAAAGGCTCTCTTAAAAACTTACTATGAACTGTTGATAAAAAAGGTGAAGAAGCGTATGCTTTCTTAGACCATGAAAGCTTTCTCTTTTGCGGGCCGATTGCAATTGATCAAGTCAGTAATTTCGAGTATAACAAATCTTTAGTGCTCCACTTTCCTTTTTCCATCTTGATGCTTAAAAGAGATTGAAAGTCTCTACAATGCATTTCTCTGGTCTGGTAATTCTTATGACTCAACTAAGGCAAAGGTTGCTTGGGCAGATGTTTGTCTTCCTTGGGATGAAGGAGATCTTAGTCTTCGATTGTTAAAGGATGTTTCTTGGGTTTTTACTTTAAAAATGATCATGAGACTTCTCATTGATCGTGATTCTTTATGGGTTCATTAGACCAAGCACTACCTTCTCAAATATAGCTCATTTTGGGATATTAAACAAAGCAGCAAGGGTTCTTGGATTTGAAAAAAACTGCTAAAGCTGTGTGACCTTGCTGAACCTTTTACCCGTGTGACACTTGGATATGGAAGGGATACTTTCTTCTGGTTCGATAATTGGCTTCCCCAAGGCAGAGTTTTGGATACAATTGGTCTGCAGGGAACTCAGTACTTGGGAGTCTTACTGCAAGCAAAGGTTACTGCTGTGATTTCATACCCTCACTGGTCTAATCATGCTCTCAGATATCAAATTTTTCCTGATCTCATTGCATAGGTTCAGGTTACCTTTGCAACTACTTCATCATCGAGGTTTGATGTGGTTTTGTGGAGACAATCTTCAAATGTTTTCTTTGCCAGTTTCTCTGCATCAAACACTTGGGATCAGATCCGTGTGGCTAAGCCAAAAGTCTCTAGGAGTCGAGTCATTTGGTTTTCACATGCAGTCCCTCGTTTCTCTTTTATCTCATAGCTCATGATGAAGGATAAACTACTCGGGTAATCACAAACTTGAGGGTTTGATGCGAAGATGGTTTAAGATGAGTTGATTCATTTCGTTTCAAATTTTTTTACAGCAATAGGTTGCATTATAAACTTGTTATTTTTTATTTACTTCCACTTGTAAATAAGCACTTTTGTTGATCAATAAGTTTTACATTTCAACAATTAAAAAAAACTAGTAGATAATTACTTTTAAATATTTTGAAAAAATAATGTATATAGGCCCTAACTGAGGCAAATGTGGAATTGCATAATTTTTCAACTAATTTTTCTTCAGTTACCAGCTTAGTAGTGTTCGAACCGGGTCTAGCACAAGGTGACTAAACCGCAATTCTGATAAAAGGTTGGGAAGATCGGGCAAGGATTCTCTAGAG
>OVAX01000129.1:0-114897 GCA_900406405.1 Lepidium africanum
TCTCCTAAACACTTAAAACACTTTCTTCATATTCATCCTAAAGCTTTCTCTTCCAACAGATCTCTCTCCCCGTTGAGATGTATCTGTCTTAGGGTGATTGACCAGAGCACCCTTGAAACTCTGATGACGATCAGAAGTTCGTTCAAGCCTCTCGTGCCTGTCACCTTCGCCTTCTCTCTGTTCATGAACTGCAAGACGTTTGCATCGGGAGACGTCATGATTTATATAGTTGCAGTAACTACATATCCCTTGAAGCCTATCATACTTGATCCTGATCATAGTTTCCTCACCATCTTGGAAATCAACAGCTGTCTTTAGAACCAGAGCTTTCATCACGTTTATCTCTACCAATATCTTGGATTCAGCGACATCAATCTTGAGTACCTTTCTCAGCTGTTCTCCAATTGCTTTATACACTAACTCAGCCGCATACTCAGCCGGGACATTAGAGATGGTAGCCCAAAGAGCCATTGTTGAGGGATATTCCTCCAGTGCTTTTGGGATCCACTTTTCGAGTGTAACCATCCACCCATCAAAATAGGTGGGTCTGAGACTAAGAACCTCCTCCATGTTCTCAACTTCCTTAAAATTGAGCTGGAACTTCCCAAATCCCAGATCAGTTCCAATTACTTTATCTTCCATCCTCCAAATTCTTGGGAGTCTGTGTAAAAGAGCTCTCACATCCTGTTTCTCCGGATTCATACATCGACCCAGCAAGACCTTGAAGCACTTAGCTAAGAGAGCGCTATTATCAAAACGAGGGATTGTGATATTTGGAATCATAGCAGTGGCAGGAGTCGATGCTTGCTTCTTTTTTGCACTTAAGTGAGCCATTTTTGTTCTTTTTAGCAATTTAAGGCTAAACAAGTCTAGGGAAAAAAATAGGTAGTTAATTTAAAAGCAAAGTCAGAGTGGGAGGTGAAAACTGAGAAGTGACGTAAATCTAGAAAATATAGCGTCTTGTAGTAGTAAACAGAGAGATCCTGAACAAATTCAGTGTTTCACTTGGTTCATGTACTTACTGTCTTTTCCAAGATCTGCCATTGACAAGCAAGAAAACTGAAACTCTTCACGCCAAAGACAAAACACCAACTTTATTACAATGGCTTAAAGACCAAAGAGCTTCGATCTAATTCTTCTTTTCAGCTTATCTATAAAGATTTCCTGGTCGACCCAAGTTCACTGTGGGCAAAATTTGGGGTTTGTGTCACGACCTTTTTTCATCTATTTGCAAGTTGATTGCTAATTTGTCATTCGTTTTAGTATTTGTCTGCGACGATCAAGGTTAACACATGAGGTTTTTTTTTTTTGCTGTTAAGTTTTGGTTTAGCAACTTTTACTTATAGGAGATTACTCAAACTCAAATTCAATTCTTCTTAATTAATAAATTTTTTAGCCAAGTACGAAACACGTGTTACCAGTTACAGTCTTTATCTCTTGAGATTCTTCAAGGGTTATTATTATAATGATCTCATTCAAATTCATAACTTCAGATTGGTCTGTCAAAAAAGGTTCAATCTCGTTGGACAGCACTTGTTTCCTTTTCTTTTCCTTTTATGGGACCTTTGATAAATCAGATTCTATATCATATTTATATTTTCAGAATATGTCGTTTTCCAGCTATTCCACTCTGCTTATAGATTCTCTTCTTCGTTAAGCATTTTGGTTTTCCGAGAGAAAATGGGACAGATTCCGAGAATTCTTTCGTGGAGGAACATGTTGGTCCTCTCATTGGCCGTGAACTTCAGCTTGATTCTAAGGCTTTTGAAGAATGACAAAGAACAAGGAGTTTCCTCGGATATAACGGCATATGTTGGCACATGTCTCGACGTATCAACCACAGCCTTAACAGCTTCTTCTTTGACTTCAGCATCTTCAAACTATAGCAAGATCGAAGAAGACGAAGAAGAAATTATCAATCTCAAACTGTAAGTTTCTACTTCTATCTTTAAATGTTCCAAATTGTAAATTTTGTATAGAAATGAAGTTCTTGCCTTATCCATATTAGTATTTTGATTGCTTGTTCTACTCCTTCTTGGTGTAATCAGTTTAATAAATGTGTATTAATGGCGTATAATCTATAGAATCTCACACTTGATTGCTTTGGAAGTCACTGTTTATATATATAGCAAGGAATCTGAAGAATACCCTTTTCAGCACGCAAGTTTAAGCTCCACCATTCTATTATTAATGCAAACTAACTTATAAAGAAGGGCAAAATGATGATAAATGTATAAAGATTGTATTTATATTACTAGGATCTTCATTGACTTACCTATACTTTTTAACTATACACTATGCAAGTTACTAAAATTTTGTCTTAGTTCTGTGTATGCATATTCCTTAACGTACGCCGCTAGTTTGAATATTTGGTTCATGTTATTTACGTTTTTATGACTCATCAAAACCAATCGTGTAGATAAAGAAACACCTTTGCATAGTGATCATAAAGGTCCATCTATTTTCCTTTTTTGGGACTTCAATTTTGTTGGTCATAAATGTCAACGCTTGAAGTATCACGATAAATTGAAAATGGTGTTAGAGAAAGTGCTTTCCTCCTCTACGTCTCCAATGTTTTCTATCGGAGTTCGATTTCAAGTACTCGAGAGTTTTGTTCCTGTTAAAGTGAAAGTAAAGAAAAAAGGGACTTTTTTATTGTGGAAGGAGGTGAATGATTGTTGTTTCTTTTTGGATGGTCGCAGTTAATATAGTAAATAACAGCCAATGGCTTGATAATTTGAAAAAGTTTGTTCGAGGAGACACTTGTTAATTACATCAAAATATGTAATTCTTATGGCTTAATGTATGCTAACATCGATGGGATATCTATACGCAGTGGTGATCCAACGGTATATGAAAGATACTGGCAGGAAATGGGAGAGGTGACAACAATGGTTATACGTGGATGGCAATCTCTTAGCTACTTTTCAGATAGAAACAACATTTGTTGGTTTCTTGAGCCAGAGCTTGGAAAAGAGATTGCGAGGGTGCATAAGGTTGTTGGAAATTCTGTAACACAAAACCGCTACATTGTTGTTGGCACTGGCTCAACACAATTGTATCAAGCTGCTCTTTATGCTCTCTCCCCACACGATGACTCTAGTCCCATCAATGTCGTCTCAGCTTCACCCTACTATAGTGTGAGTCATGTAAACTAAGAACTATTTTTGATGTGGGTAATCCATGCAAACCCGACTAATCTCACAGATATCAAACCTCGTATATATAACTAATTTAACCTGAATAAGTGGTTTGGTTGTAGTCGTACCCATTGATTACTGACTGCCTGAAATCGAGGTTATATCGATGGGGAGGAGATGCACGGACATACAAGGAAGAAGGTCCATACATCGAACTTGTTACATCTCCAAACAATCCTGATGGGTTCTTAAGAGAATCTGTAGTGAACAGTAGTAAAGGTATATTAATCCATGATTTGGCTTATTACTGGCCACAGTATACGCCTATAACATCAGCAGCTGATCATGATGTAATGCTCTTCACTCTTTCAAAGAGCACTGGCCACGCAGGTTTGCGCATTGGGTAAGTACATTATTGTTACTTTTTGCTATGAGGGAACGAAACAGAAACCAACTCTCTTAGATGTTACACGCTTGTTCATTTTTGCAGATGGGCTTTGGTGAAGGACAAAGAGACGGCAAAGAAAATGACAGAGTACATAGAAATCAACTCGATTGGAGTTTCAAAGGACTCGCAACTTCGAGCAGCCAAGGTTCTCAAGGTTGTGTCAGACAGTTGTGAGAATGAGACAACCAGATCGTTCTTTGGACACAGTTATGATGTTATGTCTGAGAGGTGGAAGCTATTGAAACAAGAAGCAAAGAATAGTAAACATTTCACTGTTCCTGATTTCGAAGCTCAACATTGCAATTTCTTTAACAAGGTCTTTGAGGCCCAACCAGGTACTAAGAAAAACAAAATAAATCCTTATACATTCAACCTCTTTTTTATATTTGTTTGCATTTGGTTTGGCCTTTTCTTGCGTAGCTTTTGCATGGTTTAAGTGTGAAGAAGGGATTAAGGATTGTGAGAAGTTTCTAAGAGAGAAGAAGAAGATTCTAACGAAAAATGGAAGGTACTTTGGAGATGAGGAAAGTTATGTGAGGATAAGCATGTTGGATAGAGATATGAACTTTCATATTTTCCTTCACAGAATTTCATCTTGGTAAGTGAATGTGCATGTGATCATGATCTATGTCTTAACTCATACTGTATAATAAGTATTGTCTTTATATTATTTCAATTTTGAATAAGTTGAAGATCAAATATAATCGTCGAACCAATCTCTGATGAATGAACGACCATATATACCGATCGAGTGTTTGTCCAAGTGTCCTCAATATTATCATTACTCAACCAACACTCACCCAAAACCATAGACGAAAATTTTAGTTCTGAATGATAGCATGCGATCATGTCCTTTACTTTTTCACAAAGGAACCACTATAAAAGCTAGCTCAAGATAGCTTAAGAAGCACATTTTTTTATTTTTTAACAATTAGTCTATATAATTTAAAATTTAGTGGTAGAGCGAAAAGAACTTAAGACAACAGTAATATATTATATAAATTCGAACTTCCAACAGTAATATATATATATATATATATATATATAAGACGAAGAAAAAACTTCTAGAAACAAGTATAATTAGGTAGCAAATAAATATATAGAGAATTATATATATGAATGGATGAGGTGATGAGAAGAGGATGGAGGTGAAATGAACCACACAAAGCATTCACGTGATGTTACTGCAAAATTCATAATCAACTTTCTCCTGACTACGCCACATCAGATTTTTTTGTTGGAACTATTCCATCGTCAAACGGCCGTTTCTTCTTTTGTCTTTTTCCATAATTCAGCTTCTCCATTCTTTTTCAACTTGATCTCCAACATAACTGTTCTTGTCTCTTTCCTATTCACAAATCCGTCTTTGTTTTACGAAAAGCAATTATGGTTTTTTTATTCCAAACTCGATCCTATATTCTGATATTGAGTTTCAATAAACTACGTACACATGTTTTTGAATCTTGACTTTTAATGTTGTATTTGTTTGCAAAATTTCTTTTGAGTCTTGACCATAAACATGTTTGAATTCCGTTTAAGGATAAATTATGCTTCAAATCTAAAATCAATTTGTTTGCGACATTATTTCTGTAGAACCAAAAAGACATAATTATTCGCAATATAACTAGATGCCATAAAATGAACAGATCCAAAACTAGACTTGGTCCACAGATTTTTGGCTCACGGTAGTATTTCTGATCCACATAACACCAATTCATGAGTACAGACATTGTTGTGTGTGTTCAGATTATTACTGTGAGAAATAAATACAGACATTATTTTCGCATACAAATTAATTTCTATATAATTATCGATTGCTGAAATAGTTGATGCGTGATTTAAGGAAAAAAATGTTGATAATAAACACAAGCACGATAAAAACCAAAACTATAGATTTTCAGACTATCGACACGTTATCTCAATCCCCTATGCTCGTGCCATTTTGCTGTGATCATTAAATTGGTAAAAGACACTTTTGCTTTCACCACACTTTCACTTTGATCCTTTTTATTGGCAGTAAAGTCTTCAAAGTCAGACGTCCAACTTTAAACAAAACCCTAATTAAGTGTCTGTCTAATTACTCATTAACCTTAATCCTTAATTGGAACGAAACTAACTTATGTTTATTTATTGTGTATAAACTGTACTTTTCATTAAACTCTGTTAGAAAGGTTCTTGATCTTTTGTTTACATAACTTTTCCTTTCTAGGTCAATTTTTTGTAAAAAATATTTTTTTTTTGGAAATAAATGCCTCCTTTTATTAAGCGGCAGGCTTGGGAATTGTTGACCACACTCTCATCATCTCTCTCTTCTTATCTTCACTGTTTTCATCTTTTCATTCAGATTAAATTAGAAATATACTAATATTTTTCATTTTTTTGTACTCTCAACTCTTCAATTATTGGTATTCTCAATAGTATTTTAAGTAACTATTCAATTGTACGGATGTCTCCAAGAATTAAGAAATAAAGTATGAATTTTGAGGAGCAAGAAGAAGAGATGGAGATGTTAGGTGTTAATCCCCACGGCAGTTACGAGACTCAAAGCGGCGAGGGAGCCACATCAAGCGGCGGAGGCGGAGGCGGAAGGAACAATAGCGGTGGAGGAAAGCTGAGATATAGAGAGTGTTTAAAGAATCATGCCGTTAACATCGGTGGACACGCCGTAGATGGTTGCTGTGAGTTCATGCCTTCCGGTGAAGAAGGTTCACTTGATGCTCTCAAATGTGCAGCTTGTGGTTGCCACCGAAACTTCCACCGTAAAGAAACTGAAATCATCGGTGGTAGGGCTCATAGAGTTCCTACTTACTATAACCGTCCACCTCAGTCGCAACCGCCGCCAGGATATCTTCACTTAACATCTCCGGCAGCGGGAGGACAGGCTTATAGGCCACCCGTTGGGTCGGCGGATGAGGAGGATACGTCGAATCCGAGTAGCAGTGGAGGGACCAACACAAAGAGGTTTAGAACGAAGTTCACGGCGGAGCAAAAGGAGAAGATGTTAGCTTTTGCGGAGAGGTTAGGGTGGAGAATTCAGAAGCATGATGATGTGGCGGTTGAGCAGTTTTGTGCAGAGACTGGTGTTAGGAGACAAGTGCTTAAAATCTGGATGCATAACAACAAGAACTCTCTTGGTAAGAAACCCTAATTTTGCTTAAATAAGATTTAATCATTAGAGATCATAATTGCCTTTTTTTGGTATCACTCTTTTGTAAGTTACTTCTGTTTATCATGTTTATTGTTTTCACTGGACAATATTTCTTCATTTAGTTAACGAATGAAAATTTTTTTAGTTAAGGAATGATCGTATTTAATAATTTGGGAGAGTTTAGGACACAATATTACATTGTGATATTAATCATTATTAACTTTGTTTCAAATGGTTAATGTGATTAATTTACGATGATGCAACTGAATAACGGACCGAACATATCCAAATTTAAAGTACGGTGCTTCTTGTTGTAGAGAAATGAGTTTCACCCACAGACTAACTTTTGTTAGATAAACATTTTTTTTTCAACTCAGTTACTTAATAGAAAACTCACAAAAGTGAGGAAGTGTTTATAAATCTTCAACCACTAGCTGCGTCTCTAACATTAAGAGAGAGTATCAGCTTAAATGATTTAAGAATTTTAGAATTACATGTAGAGAAAAAATTTAAAGAGATACCTTAAGTTTGCGAAGTCCTCCTAGTATGTTTGAATGTTTGCCATTCACTTAGATTAGTAAAGATCTTCAAGACATCCCACAATCCGTTAAAACTTCAACTTCTGTTTGGTGGAGGGATAAGAAGCACTCTATCACCCAAAGTACTACTTCAACTTCACAATTAAAAACGATCCTTTTTTACAAAGAATAAATACTAAATTTTGTTATTGTAACAAAAAAATTACATATTGTTGAAATTTCTGTAACTCAATATTATTTCGCTATATAAAATATTGATAAAAAATTTTTTGACCTAACAGTTTGTGTTAATGTTTTCGTTGTATACACACAAAATTAATGAGCAAAAACATATTGTTTAAAGAAGTAAAAATATATGTTACATGTTTAGATAATATTTCTTCCGTTTCACAAATATAACTTTTTAGAAAGAAAATTATCTCAAAAATTATCCAATACATATTTAATTAAAAATTTTATTTTTGTTTTGCCCTTAACTATTCTTTCTTCTCAATTATTTTTTCTATTACTTTCAGAATAATAAACAAGATTAAAATGTCAATTTTACAATTTTTCTGAATTTGTTGAAAAGCTCAAAAGATCTATGAATGTTAAACTGAAGGAGCATAAGAGTGTGTGATATTCATAAGCTTACAAAGAAAAAAAACAAGCATAATAAATCAATAATATGTTATTTAATTGTGATAAACATCTCATTTATGTATAAATAATGTGCTTATTTGTTAATTATGCACGTGATTTATTAACAAAATTCTACGCTGAAAATGTGACGAATATCATACAAAATGCAGTTAAGTTTGTTTGTTTTAGACCCCAAAAAAAAAAAGACGTAACTATCCAGTTTTTGCAAGGGTCTTATTTGACCAAAAAAATTTCCAAATTTTTTTCGCATTCCAAAACATTTCATTAAATAATTGCACTTTTGTTTTTATCAAAAAGACTTTAGACAGTAAATTCCGGATCCCCTTATATAGTTGATCTCATATGAATCAATACCATGTTTTATAATTCAATTATTTCATTAAAGACAAGTTTATAATTCTTTTTTTTTTGTCGAAGACAAGTTTATAATGAACCATTATGATAGGGAAAATAAGCTATTTTCAATTTTCTGTTAGTATATATAAATAAGATGAATGAAATATATCAAATTGACGAGAAAAAAAATGTATAGAAAATTAGTTTGACCAAATAGTTAATATCTATACCACTGCAGCTTTCTCTACTAGAGTTTAATTCCAGATAGAAATGTAACTACATATATGATATGAATTAAAATTTAGGTTATAAATTGGATGTCTTGTTAATCTAATTGTTGACAATAAAAATTATAAAGAAGAGTAGTACTTTTTATTATCGATTTGTTCTTAATTAACATGTTTTCCAAATACGCAATTAATAAACGTTAAAGTTTCATATAAAGTGGACTTAATCTAAAACATAAATCTTATGTTTTTCAAAAATAGATTTGAGATGGAATGGAGATGAGAAATAGAGAAAATGAAGAGGGAGTGATTTCACATTTGTCACCTTCCTCTCGCTATCTTACCAAAACTCACCGCTTAATTATTACATTAACTCTCTTCTCTCTTTTTCTTCTCTATGTGCTTATTTTTGTATTAAGATTGCTTCGTAACCTCTCACTCTTTTGTCTCTTTCACACCACAATCACTACCCAAATTAATTGACGATCATTTATGCTGTAACGGTTTGATGTAAACATATCTATCAAGTTACTTTGGGATTCCATCAACTTGCAAAAATTGGTTAAAAGGGGCCAATATTGAAATCACTTTATTATTATCACTACAAGAAAACAGGGTTAAACTCGACTGTTATTTCTGTCGGTTTTCGTGGGTAATGACCCATAACCGACGAAACCTGACAGAAATGGTTCGTAGCAAATCTTTGGTCGGGAATTGAATTGTCGTCGGGTTGTCGGTCAATCCCAACAGAAAACGACGACAACAAGTCCCGTCAGTTATGATCGGGAAGTTTCTGTTGGTGACGGTATGGATGTGATCGTCGAGTTCGGTCGAGTTCTAGGTCGTAGGTTTCGGTCGGTTATTGGCCCGTTTTCGGTCGATTTTTGGCTGTTGGTTTCGATCAGTTTTTGGCCATTGGTTTCGGTCGGATATTTGCCATTGGTTTCGGTCGGGTTTGTGGCGTTGAGTTTCATTGGGTATTGTCGTCGGTTTCTGTCGGTTTTTTCCCGACGAAACCCGAAGGGAAAATTATAATATATATATATATATATATATTTTAATAGTGATATATTATTTATTTAATAAATATTTATATAATAATTTAGAAATTATATTATAAAAATTAAAAGATTTGTTTCTACAAAATAAGTTCGTTAGAAAGAATACAAGTTCGATCACCTAAACTCTCGGGTACTGAGTCTCGGTATCGGATGACAAAGAAGCTGGGTCAAACAGCTGCAATAGTCTGGCAAGCTGAGCATCAGTCCTTGCTTGCCGTGCTTCATTCATCTCTCGATATGCGTAGAATTCCGACTCAATGCTTGTAGTGCTCGCCCGAAGATCGACAAGCTCCTGATGCTCCTGCTGAGATAGACCAATTCCTTGACTCAGGTTGCCATGTGCCGGCAATCCATCGGCAGTCACCATCTTCCCTAATCCTAAACGTCGTCCCTTCGACACAGGAGTTTCCTACAAAAAGAGTTACGTTGGCATTATAAATTTAATTTAAGGAATTCTATAAAAGTAAACTATTATTGGATTAAAGAATACCTCGACGATGATGTGGTTGATCTCTTCCCACGTGAGCTGAACTGGACCGCCTTCCTATTGCGTGCGTTGGGTCATGACCTCCTCTGCCTTCTCCTCGATCCTCTCCACAACCCGCTTAATTTTTGGGTTCTCGATCGCTCCGGTCTTGTTACTGGTGTGACAAAACTTCATTGTATCCAGCCAACTTGGTATACACCCTGTCTTTTTAGTCTACAAAAGAAATAAACGATGTTACGCAGATATTGTATGAAATACTTAAAGTTTATACTGAAACTTACCATATCCTCCTCGACGTACTCAAATGAGTTGGAGCTGGCGTTGTGCGTCCCCGACGCCTTCTCCACTTCTTTACCTCCTCTGCGTTTAATCTTGTTCCTCTTAGACTGTATCTGTGTCTCTGGAAGAGCCCAGTACGTCTTAAATGCTGGGTATAGCCCCGCCGGGAAACCATAAGGAACTAACTCCGGGTCCTTCTCCCACACTTTTCTCCATCTATAGACGTGGTTACCGTAGGAAGAAGTGCACTGCTCCTCAAACTTCGCGCAAATTATAGGAGTCTGAGGGAGATCCCAGTGGTATTGTTGCTGTCATTTGAAAAAAATTAGCAAACTATTATGAAATTAGAATTCTAAAGTGATACTAAAAATTGTTTATTACCGCGAATGCTTTGAACCACGTCTCCTTCAGCTGCAAAAGAAATTTGTTGAATGTCGAATAAGCACCATCGAGCTGCTCATGAATCAAAGACTTGACTAATGCGCGGATCTTGTGGTTAATCCGAAACCTGAAATATGAGGCAAATTAGTAAAAGTTAACTTAAAATAAATTTAATTAAAATGCAAAGTTTAGTAATTATCATGTGGAATCCGGGACCTGCCGTATTGGATCGAGAAATGGGAGATGACTTTGATTCCCATTAGTCAGTATCGACTCAAACATCACATGCGTCGGCAGAATTGGTTGTAGTTGTGACTGCGGCTGTGTCTCCGACACATGCAGTGGACTCCGCTCCGGACTAAGCGTCTCATAAGAGTCATGCCCCTCTGATGCTCCAACACGAGATGAGCCAGCTCGTGATGATCTCTGACGTGATCGACCAAAAGCGCCATAATCCCTGAAAATTTGGAACTTTGTAATTAGCTAAGAAACAAACATGACAATTACAAAATTCGACAAAAATTACACAATCTTTGAAATTTTAAACTTACAAAATTTAGTCGTAATCCCTGACAACTAAATTTGGAATTTAATTACGAATATATGGAAATTTTTAAAAGCTTGAATAATTAAATATATGAAATACAAAATTTAATATTACAACATAAATTTTAATAAATAATTAATATATATAAAATAAAAATTAAATTTAACTATATTTTAATATTAGTATTATGAAAATTTAATTATTTTACATAAGAAATCAATAAAATTATTTACATAGTATATTAAATAGTTATAAAAACCATAGAAAAATTTATAAAAATTATTTTAAAAATTCCTTCCATGACACATATTTATGTTTGTATATTTATATATACTTTTTTTGCATAACTTATTTATCAAAAACCAATTCACAATTGATATTTGCAAATGGTTAAAAAAATTTACATTTTACATAAATATATACATAATGTTAGTGGAATTTTAATTGCAAATATTTTTAGAATTGTAATTACAAATGTTTTTATACATAAATATATCCAAAATCTATAATATGTTAGTAGAATTGTAAATTGAAAACCGAAATTTTTTTTTTTGTTGTGTTCTTGATATGAAAAAATTGTTTTTGAGAAAAAAAAAAGTTTATTACCACGAATTCCTCAAATCATCTCATCACAAGGAAAATCTAGCCTATTTCTACCATAATCTACCATTACCCAACCAATCTTGTTCCAAAACGCATTCTAAATCACGAAATCTAACAACTTAACATCAAATTTCCCTTAAACTTTTTCTAGAAAATTCTAAAACTTGAGATGAGAAACATACATGACAAAGAGATGAAGGGAGGTTGAGGAGGGTGAGAAAGCCGCCTGTTTCGCTGCCAAGAAGCCGAGAGATCGTTGGGGTTTTTGCCAACGGTGAGAGGTGAGAGTGAGGAAGAAGAGAAAATGAGGAAGAAGATAAATACCCGTGGCCGTCGGGTTCTGTCGGGGGTGGTGGGATATGGTAGGGTTTTTCGCGGAAACCGAAGCCCATTTTGTTTGCCACCTCATTTTTCCATTAAAGCCCGCGAGGTTCCGTCGGGTTTCGTCGGTCTACCTTGACGGAAACCGACAGATATATATTTTTTTAATATTTTTTAAAAAGTTTAGCAAAATATTATAATATTAAATAATCAAACTAAATAATTATTTTTACAAAGTTCATTTCTAATTGAAAATTTATTTTACAACATCTTACTAAGGTACCGGGAGTTTTTGAAATAAAAGATAAAGTCGTATTAATATTATATAAAACATCGAGAACAAACTACTCCGAATCACTACCATAGTCATCGAGTTCCGAATCAGAAATATCTTCAGACTCTTCATCAAACTCAGGAACTTCGTTGTCAGAATCATCATGTACTGTCCCGAAAGCCAGAGACATCATATCGACACAAAGGTCAACCCCAAGTGAAATGTCAAGTTCGCCTAATGTCCCAGGTGAAGCCTGTTGCATTGCATTGTGGTCTAAATCACCATATATTCTTCCTCTAGGGGTGATTAACGTGACAGTGATCCACCCATCACACCAGTTTGACACACGTGGACACGAGATATAAGTAACTTGATCAGCATGTGACCCAAGGATGAACGGGTCATACTTTTCCAACTTCTTTCTCGTGATTACGGATGTGATACCAAATTCATCAATACGCATACCGACTTCGTGAATGGGTTGTACTAGTCATAGTATAAGACAATGTACTTTAAGTCAAGCAACCCAGGGTAGTGGACCTCCAATATCTCTCGTAAAACACCATAGTATATCGTATCCCATAAGTTAGAAGAAATTCCGTAGTCACTAGTTGCTCTCTTCATCCCGTGTCTCAGAATTTTAAAAGCGTACCCCGTGTGAAATACGTTGAAAACGATCTAGGAACTAAAACTGGACCTGAAACAAATTCTTCCAACCAGGTCGGAAATGTCTGTCCCATCGTAGACGCATTTGTGACTGTTAATTTTTCATGTCAGCTTCTGGTTATAACCCTTCCCTCGGATATTATTACGTTTATTGCATTGTATGAAACTCACTTAAAATTTCAACCAGTCAGTGGACTCGTCATCCTTTGTATTTTGTAGTTGTTCTTCAGAGTAATTGGGATAAGCCGCACGAATTTGAGCCATGAATAGACTGCAATGACGGTAAAAACGGTCAGACAGTCGAATAGTGAAATTTTGTCCAGTAATTTTAATGAATTATAATACTAACCTCTCGAGTTCCGCTAATTCTAGGCAATTAGTTGCAATGTACATCTCCAAATGTTTTAACTCGAGTGGGGTAAGGGTTCTACGAAGCAGTTTTCCACTTAGTTGACCGATCTGTGAAAAAATATCAGGCACAAATGCCGGATAAATCGACCTCTTTCCAACGTCATCGTTCCTTGTTGGCCGCCTACTCTTTGTTTGAACATTTGCTGGAAAGTATAAGGAAGCAAAGTTCGCAGTTTCTTCATTGATACATTGGGCAACAATCGAACCTTCAACACGTCTCAAGTTTATAACTTTCTTCTTCATCTTGAACATAAATCTCTCAAACGGATACATCCAACGATATGGAACTGGCCCGCTAAGCTCTGTTAAAAAAGTACATTTTAGTATTACAAATAATAAGTATTAGTTTTTGAGTAAATTTATCTTTAATCTCTTGTGTGATTACCAGCTTCCCGAAGGAGATGAATAGGAAGGTGTTCCATTACGTCAAAAAATGAAGGGGGAATATTTTCTCTAGCTTACATAAGATTATTGGAATCTTATCATTCAAATTTCTAATCCCATCAGTCGTAAGAGTACGTGAGCAAAGATCCCGAAAAAACGCATCCAGACCTTATGTAAAGAAAAATACATTAGGCTATAAAATAAAGACTTCCCAATTTAACTCGTAATTTGAAGATTGGGTAATACCTGCAAGCGCCTCGTGTACATTTCTTGGTAACAAATAGGCGAAGGCAAATGGGAACAGTCGTTGCATTACAACATGACAATCATGACTTTTCATGCTATAGAATTTGCCTTCACTATTATCAACACAGTTTCGTAAGTTTGAAACATAGCCATCAGGGAATCTAACTTTGTGTTTAATCCAATCAAAAAAGCATCCTACATTCAAAACACCAGTTAGAATCAATATTAAAAATTGGAATGATTTATTAAGAGGAATTACAATGGCATACCTTTTTATCTTGACTCAATCTAAAGATGGGTACTGGGCCTAAGTTGTTGTTTCCTCGTATATGAAGTGTTTTCCTATCGCATATTTCTGCTAGATCCTGTATAGATTTCAGATAATCTTTTGTTTTTCCTTATACATTCATAACTGTGTTGGTGGAATTATCAAAGACATTCTTCTCAATGTGCATGACGTCTAAACAGTGGCGAAGGAGGTGATTCTTCCAATACGACAACTCCCAAAATATACTCTTCTTGTGCCAGTTATGGTACACCCCAACACCATCAACAGGGTAGTGTCCATTTCCCCCACATATGGCAGTTGACTCAGCACCAAAATCTCGCAGCTGCGTTCATATTTGTTCCCCACTCTGTTCTGGTGGTGGGCCATACAACACTTTTTTACCCGCTATACGCTGTGATTGATATAACCTTTTTAGCCTATCTACTAATGGTAAATACCACATTCTCTTGTATGGTACCCGAGTCCTACCAGTAGTATCCTGAAATCGAGGTTTATGATAAAAACGACAGCGGATCTCGTCTAAATCCTAACTCCAGAAAATTATTCAATTGTCAACACAAACATCTATCATCTGATACGGTAATCCAAGCCCCAAGACCAATTTCTAGATTTCATTGTAGGATGACGCGTATGAGTTATCAGGCGGAAGACATTTCCTTAAATGACCAGTTAATGTGTCGACATAGCTCTCTGGTAAATTATAGTCTGTTTTCATGTTCATCAATTCAGCAGCGGTCGACAAAGGCGACACTTCGTCACTACAACCACTATACAACGGCTTTTTCGCTGCATCTAGCATACTAAAGAAGTTTTGCGCTTTGAGATTTGGTTCTTCACCTCTATTCCGAGACTCAGTAAAAACCAGAACTTCCTCTCTAAATGCATCATTGACCATCTGAATTGTACTATCATCGTTCCCTACTGGGACTGTTTATTCCACACCAAAACCACCTAATCCAGTAGTGCCATGATTGACATCTAGTTGGTCATTTACCGGATTACCTAATTCCTCAACTATATTAGTATTACCAGCTCCACTACAACTACCAAAGTTAACATTCAAATCATCTTCTCCATGAAAATACCAAATTTTGTAATTAGGATAAAAACCTCTCCGGTATAGATGATTGCAGACAATTTTAACAGGAATATATTTCAAATTCTCGCATTTTATACATGGACAATACATCTTACCGGTTTGGAGCGCGTGACTCTAATACGCGGCAAACTCCATAAAACTTCTCAACCCAGCCTCATACTCCGCGGTTAAGTTCCCCGTTGCTTCATCGATGCGTGGTCCGTCCATTCATGCTCGGAAATTGGAGTTTGACATTGTATGTTTAGAGAGAGGTAATGAAGACACAGAATATGAGAGAAATGAATTATGTATGTATTATATAGAGGTACTAATCCGACGGAACCCTACGGGATCCGAGTCCAATCTAATTGTCGGTTATAACAGTGAAATGTCTCATGCAAAACATGGTGCAACCACCTCCGTTGGACTCCGTCGGTTTTAAACCCGACGAAACCCGACCGAAAATAATATATATTTTTTAAAAAAAAATTTCGAAAATTCGGTCGGGTTTCGTCGGGTCTAAAGTTTAGCTTTGTTTTCTTGTAGTGTATAAGCCAAGCTGCAATTGAGCTTTCAAACATATCATGGAATCAGTATTTTGAAAATAATCAATCACTTGTTTGTATTATAATTTTATAATCAATCTAATGTTAGGATTGTTGCATATTAATCCGGAAGGCTGTCATGCATTTTCTATGATTTGAATTACATTTTATGGGTTTACTTTTTAGATAATTTAAAAAGATTGCAAGGTCATATGATATGCATGCGATCAGACATTGGTATTCGGGTACTTGAACTTATCGAATCAGATCTTTCGAGTTTAGCTACATTAAAACATCAATAAATTAATAACATTGAGAGTATATTAAAAATACAATTATTTATTATTTATTATTTATATTAATTATTAATGTACTGATATATTAGTTCAACCAAAAATTTAATTTAGGATATGAATAATTGTTTTAATTTATAGAAGTTATTAATAAATCAAGTATTAAATTAAAGATGTTATAATGTATATAAGACTCATTTGGGTATTTTACAATTTTAGTCAATTTTAATTGGGTAAATTTTGGGTTCGAAGGGGGTTTGATGTTTAGTTTTTTTATGGGTCAGGTTAGATTCGAATTCAGGTTTACTATCTTTGAAAAAAAAAGAAAATCTTAGAAAAATCATAATTTAATTTTAAAAATTTCAATATTTTAGTTTTCTGGTTATTTTGATTGAAAGTAATTAATATTTAAATTTACAAATCTACTTGAGCCAGATCAACTGAGGATGGTGACTTGCCCGAACCAGTGGCACCCATGATCACAACCATTTTGTCTTTACACTTCATCTCGTTAATTAACGAGAATAGGGAAATTGCAAGGTTGCTAACATCACAATTATCGGAAAACAAAAGTTGCTAACATCACATTTTGGTTTCCCATACACACACGTGTATATATATATATATATATAGTGTAATTTTTGCATTATTTTTCAATTTTTTTTACTATGGCTAACTGATATTTAGTTGGTATATATATATATATTAGCTAGGTTTAATTTGTCCCACAATATGTAAATCGCAAAAATAAATAAAACATCTACAGATAAGTATGAGTTTAAGATTAACTTACATAAAAATTTTAAATCTTAAGATATTGTTATTACTTAGATTTTTTCTGGATTCTTTTTTTTTTTTCTTCATAATAATATCTAGGCTGTAAAGTTAGCATTTTTGTAGATTTATATCCTAAAAAGATGAATGAAAATCTTTAAAACAGAAATAAATTTGAAAGTTTGACAAAAAGGACACAAATTTAAGTGATGTAGTCTAGTAACATATATTCACATTTTTTATGATTATGTTTATGGCATAGGTATTTACTTGCAATTTTATAACTTTTATCCAACCTTTAAAAAACTAATTCATTCATTAACATTGATTGTAATTTAAAATTTTATCTATATTTAGTTTCTACGTATACTAAATCATTTTGTTCAGTTCCTAAAACCCTAAGATCACCTCCAACCGTTAGAACCCATTAGAAGTTCTTAACAATTTTTTAATGTAAATAATGAGTTTTTAAAAGTTAAGAACTATGGTATAAGTTTTAATTTGTTTGGGCAGTTTTACCGGAGGTTCTTAAAAAAAAACAATTTTTTTAATTGTAAAATTTGTTAAGTTAAAACAAGAAACAAAGTACATATAAAAATCAGCGCATTTTTTTGTTGTTGTTTCTTAAGTGCAGTGAAGTGAGCAACAATGTGATCGTAATCAGGAAGCTTCGGGTGAACATGAATAGCTTCCTTCAAACATCTTTCTTCTTCTTCTACTCCTTTCTCCTTTTGATCTGACCACATTGTAAACACATTGTAGACTATATGGTAACATTGACCTAACTCTTTCTTTGAAGTCTTCTTCTCTTTCCCTTGTAATAATACTTCCAACATTCAACATCTTTAGCCATTGAACTACATGATGATGAGGTTCTTCTCCTTGATCTCTTTCTCTCTTCTTTACTCTCTTTGAATCTGAATACTCTTTGATCTTTCTCCATCCCCACTTCTTCCTCTATGTAATCATCTTCAGAGCATACTTTTCTATGATCCATTGATGCTTTTCTATGACTCTCCTCTTCTTTTCCTCTATATCTGCGTCACTGAGAGTGAACTTATACACTTTTACTTCATTATCAGCTTGTAGTGAAGTTGAATTAGAACCCATGACTTCTTCTTTCTCTTCTTTAGTCTCTTTACTATCAATAACCTAAACACATATACACCAAACAAGTACCAAATCACTCACTTGTAGCTCTCACAACATTAAGAAGTTTTATTGATTCAAAGAGTTACCTGATTGTGAAATTCAGGAGTGTATTGTAGTGCCAAAACATCTAACCGAAGGCTGTGCTCAGTCGCTATCTCATTCAAGAGTTTGGATTTGGATCGGATTCACCAAGACGTTGATACGCCTGCAACAAACATCAGCTTAGATTTGTTCAACACTATGATTATCAAATGTTTTGTTCCTATCACATAAGCGAATTGAGATGCTAATCATCTGACATTACTCATCAAGCTTCAGATGAAGGCAAATAGAAACCACATCAAAGATCTAAGACATTGATAGTATGAACAGCAAGTAACTAAAAGTGATCAATAGTAGCAAGAAGGTATCACAAAACAGAGGACACAGACATATACCTAAACAAATATGCGTGTTGCTGTAAATGTGAGGATGCAGAGGAGCTGGATGAAGAAAGATTACCTGTATAAACGAATGAAAAACACATTACAAACACAAACCAAGAAGTAAAGATCAAGACATTCCACAATAAAGCAACAAACATTAACTTGAAAGAGTTAACAGATTCCATAAATGATCATCAAGTCTTAATGTGAATCTCATGAAATTAGCAAATGTTAATTAAGGGTCTAAGCTAACGTACTAAGCTTATGATTACAGNTGTTAATTAAGGGTCTAAACTAACGTACTAAGCTTATGATTACAGAACACACTGATATGAGATAATTGCAGTAAATTCATCAGTTCGAACACTCACTTGCGGTGATTCCATAGGATAATGTTCTGGAAAATCAACTTGAAGTTGATACGTATCCTTCGCATACAGAGTTCCTGGAGCTCCAATAACTTCAATTATCCATCTATAACCCAATGAATTCCACATCAAACTTCCACAATTTCATGTCTCTCAGACACATAAAGTAACCTAATTCATTGGACAAACAAAAAAGATTCCAAAATTACCTCTGGAGATTATCAGTGACCTTGTGTTTAAACCAAGTGGTGGATTCATCTGCCATTCTACAAGCTCTTTCTGAAGCCGATTAGTCGCGATCTTACTCAGAACCTACACAGTTTCCCACACTCAAAAAACTTTAAATTCCAGAAGAAGACGATGACGACGAAGGGAGGCTCGAGGAAGAAGACGACAACGACTACACAGAAGAAGACGACGACGACGAAGGAAGGCTCGAGGAAGAAGAATCGAAAAATCGAAGGGTTCACATTTTTGTTTTTTTGCCAAAACCATTCCACCAATAAAAAATTGACACGTCATCGACTCTTAAAGGTACTAAAAACTCTTCGACCATGGAATCTCTTACCAATAAAATAATACAAATGAATAAATAATTATTTAAATTGCTAAGTACACATATCATTATACCTTTAGATTTTTAAAAAAGTTTTAGTAAATTAAATCTACACTAGTTTTAAATGTTAATTAATTTTTTGTATATTATTATTTTTCTAAATTTGATATATTTATAAATCATAAAAAAAAACTATTTATCTTTTAAGATCCATTATGCATATTTTTAATCTATATATTAATATTTATTTTTATTTAATAAAATTAAAACAAAAGTATGTAAATAAATATTATATTATATTGATTATATTCCTAGATCAAATAATATTACAAATAGTAATTCTATATATAAAAAGAGAGTTTGGATCTCTCCATAGGTGAAGCCACCTCAGCATTTTGGAATTGAACTAATTAAATTAGTTTTTCAACATAAGTCACCAAATACTTTAATTTATACAATTCATTACGTTAAACGTTTAAACTTCTCGTCCACTTTACTCTCATATATATATATATATAATATTATTAGTCTATATATATATATATATAACATATTAGTCTTCTTTTAGGTCTCTGTGTATATATATATATATATTATTTATATATATATATATAATATAACATACGGGAAAGTATTATACCAATTCAATTGTATGCATCATGACATTTTTTGGTACGAGAGTATTCAGATTGAATGGCTAATTTTAATTATGTTATATTATATATAAATCCTTAAACAATAATGACTCCTACAAACGTCATTAGTAGGAGTACTCAAACACTAATGACTCTGCGCATGTAGATGGCACGAAATCAGTTTCGAAACTGATTCTTAATTAACACATTCTCCACTACCCATTACTATCATAAAGATTGAGTTTAAACAGAGAGTGACTTCTCGCCTCCGAAGTTATGTTTACTAACTCTAACAACAAGCAAAAATTTGTAATCTGAATAGTCCTCCATTAGTTATAAATCTTCTCCAAACCTCATTCTTCCACATCTTTAAAAAATGTTCAACATTCTGTGCTCCTCCTAAACTCCCATCCAATGGATTCTGAAACCCACAACTTAACTTCACTATTACCCCAAAAAATTCCTCTTACTCAACTTGTTCTTGGACAAACAATGCAAATTATTTCAGTCTGCATCTTGCGTATGTGGGAAGCACGGAACCACACCCAAAATGGAACTCTACTTAGTCTCGACGTCTTGTTATTGGATGAAAATGTACACTCTCTTACGAATGAACTTATTGCAAAATGATTATGAGCTCCTCACATTCCTTACTTCTCCTTTAAACTACACTCTTTTCAAAAACATAAGGACACGCTAATTAGAGGGTCAATTTACTATCGTCGTATCCACAAATTCAAAGACCAGCTTGAAGTAGGAAATATTTACCTTCTCAACAATTTTGAGATTGTCGAATCCTACAGCCACTACAAGGTCACTGATCATCCACGCACTCTCCACTTTTTTAGATACAACTCAAATCATTAAAGTCGATGAAGATATGTGTACAATCAAGCTTGAAAAATTCCGACTTCAGCCTTTGGCAAAGTTTCAGGAATTTGCAGATACCAATATCCACTTATTCGGTGAGAAAAATAAATTCCTAATTATATTAATCTGCACTAATTATTTCATAACAACTACTTTAATCTTATGTGCCATGTGTAGATGTCGTCAGACAGATTGAGCAAATTAAGGGTTCAAATTTGACGGATCCCACCTCACTATAGAAGATTCTCCTTCTTCTCCAACTACAAGAGTTCGTTTAAACTTTATTTTACTTTCTTCTTCTCACAGCCATAATAACATCTTAATGTAAAACTTGAACAACAATGTTATGGTCCGTATAACGCTCTGGGATAACCAAGCCTCCAACTTACGTAAAGAATATGTCAACTCTGGTGGGCGGAAAGATGTTATTGTGTGCGCATGCTTGAATCCAAAGTACTATGCAGGTAACAAAGACAACTCTTGGTTAATTACATTTATATATATAATATGAGGTCAATATTCTACACGACCTCAAGTTAAGCTAAATCAACAATTAATATTTTCATCCCGCATCTCATTTTCCTTTTAGGAAACCTCTACTTGAACTTAACTAGCGGAACCAAACTCTATGTAAACTACGGCCTAAAAGTAGTGGAGCAATTTATGAAAAGGTAATTAATTTGGTGTAATATAGAAGTAAATAAAAAGATTTATAGTTTTGCATTTCCAAATATGTCACTTCTATGCTAACAAATTCAGTTCTATTCCAATAATCCAGGATGGGAATAGATAATAATGTCCAACCTCTAATAATTGTGGAAGAAACAAATGTTTCAAAGAATCTTGAAAATTGGAACATTCAAGAGTTGCTGCAATACATAAGTAACGGATCAAACGGGGTACAATTTTAAAATCTTCAAATCTACCAATAATTCGTTCACTTATTATACACAAAACGGAACCATGGGCAATTTTGACATGAAGGAATGAGAAGTACTTTGCCAAGCAAAAATAACTTCCATTTTGTCTCGCAATGGCTGGCAATATTTGTCCTGCACATCATGCTCGAGTAAACTTGAACAGGTCGGCTCAAATTTAACATGCTATTCTTGTAAAAAAACTATTACAACTGGAGTTTCAAGGTTAGTTTCAAACAAAAAAGACAAACTTATTTTCCCTTATAACTACACAAACATCAATAACCATTCTTTTGCCTCTTTATATTATTATCATGTTTACAACAGGTTCCGAGTGGAATTAGAAGTTTTGAGTTCTGATCAAACAACAACCTTCATTTATTTGATCGAGACGTCAAAAAGCTTATTCATAGTACCGCTGAAGAGCCTATGGTCAAGGAGGTAAGTTAAACTAATCTGATGGTGAAAACAGATAAGGAACATGAATTCATTATTCTTACAAATCATAATGATGTTAACTTATATAGGGACTAAAACGTGACGACACTTTTGATCCAACAATAATACCACAAAGTCTTCTTCAAATAGTTGGTAAGGAAATGGAATTTCACATCAAAATCACAAAGTACAACTTCAAAGCTACAAATCAAACATTCACAGTTTCAGTTTCTCGGATCATCAGAGAAAATTTAGCTAAAGAGGTAACTTCTATACAAAAGAACACCAAAATATCTCGTACTTCAGCAGAACAACATTAATATATTATTCTATGTTATAGGCCATGCCAAACTCGAAAGCAAAAGATACGAAAGCAGATAATATCAAAACAGAAGACGGAAAAAAGCTACCTAATTTTGAAATGGAAGGCGAACAAAATCACAAAAAAAATACGCATGGCCTAATTATACCCAGACATGAATGCCCAATCAACAATTTGAGGACACTTGCTTACGTTTCCTAGTTCCATAATAAAGATGTCAGCGTGAGATACATTGATTTAAATTTTGCTGATAGATATCTATCTTCATGATGATAAATCAAATGTGATAAACAAGCTTTAATTAACGAATTCAGTTTTGTTTTCTAAAATGTCAAAAGATATGGCGTAATGGTAAGTTCTTTGAATCATATACAACTTACAACCCAAATTCCAGTTTCAGGAATATCTTACAACAAGACATGAACTCAAAATACAGCAAAAAGAAAAGGATTTAAAATAAGGAAAATAGATTATAAAAGACAAGAGCATAAAACTAGGATGAAAACTAGGCCACTTGATTCTTCAATGTTTTCAAGCGAAGATACTGAGTGGACCAGTCTTAGTTGTAGTGTCTACACCATTTTCACCATTTGTGATCCCAGTTATCTAAGTCCTACACAAAACCATAACCAAACCAAAATCGGTATTTGAATTGGTACATAAACAAAATCGAAATATGCTTGAAAGAAACTTACTTCCTCCTGTTGTCACCCGCAATAGCCATCTTGATCTTTAACCATTTCCTCGATTTCATGAAATCACTGTTTTTACAAAACAAATTGATACCAGTAAAACCAAAAATTAACCGTTAACTGAAAAATAATTTATTTTCAGATTAATTTTAGACCTGAAAGGTTCCTCCCCAATGCATTTGATAACACCATTAGATACAAATGTCCAAATTTGCCATTGTAATTTATAAACACTACAGTGAACATTACTGTGGCCGTAAGAGTTTCATGGTTCTTTTAATTTTTTTGCATGGTAAAAATGAATGCACCATCCACCAACCAAAAATTCAATATAGCTAAACCAAACACAAACAACATGTTATGAGTTTAAAAAATAATAATAATAATCATGATCATAACAATAAATAAAATACTTGGATTTATGGTTCATAGAGTACGACTTGATGATCGGACATGGGAGGTAGACTATTCCTATTACCATACGGTTACACTATACACAACCGTAACGACTTCAAAAAGACTATTAATTATTATTAAACTTTCTCCTCCACCTTAATTACCATTATGTTCAAGCTATTAAACTTATTTTTAATATCTATTGTTCAGTAGAACATCAAAAGTCCATAACTTATAACTTTCTTCTAAAAGATCAACTCCTTGAAAGTACGAAACTATCTACTATCCTCTTACTTTCTTTCTTGTGATATCGCTTCTCACATCGCCACAAAGTCTTGTAAGTGACCTACTTATACCTTCTCTGTTTAACTATTTTTAACAACTTCCGTTCCCCTCCGTTCTTATGAGTACAATTATATATTTCCATAGTGTTGTTAACAATAATCATTTATATGCCTCCGCGTAAGGAGAAACCAATGCCACCAAAACAAATCATAGCAAAAACTAATACGTTCAAAAGAGTTCAGATAATCTGCCCACGAATACCAGGTATGTAATCAATCAACCACACATTCTCTTTAATTTGTATAATTTTAAGTACTCTCAGATTTACATCACTTTATATTGTCAAACTACCTTCCATTCAAGTACTATGTCCTTATATTGTAATACTTAATCGCTAACAATCTCAATCCTTGCATCAACTAAGTTCTTAATCTCCGTAACTAAACTGTCTAATTGAATTGAAAGTTAATGTATAATATATCTATTCACATCTACATTAGACTTCATGCTATCCTAGATTTACTATCACAAATACTGCAATTATATACCGGAAAAAGTCCACCACATCCGATTTCATGTCTAAGAAATTATGTGTCCCCACTTTCTTTAAAATATATATGTATGAAATTAACAAAAATTTGCAACACTCCTACAGATATATCAACCAGCAGTGAATGCTCGCGAGGTAAATCTCTTACTTTTACATAGCTACTACTCATATTTTTTAAATTCTCAATAAGTAAACATTGTTACTCTAAATTAAACTTACTACAGAGATTTCAAGACAAGCACGTGAAAGACGAATTCAAATAGTAAGAGCGAAACGACGGAACCCGACTTATCAAGATTAGTATTCAATACATTATTATTAAAAAAATAATATTACCACACCTGCTATTCTATCTCATACTTGTACTATAATCCATGGATGTAAATCAGAATAAACCCTTACCTCTTACAGAATGAGATTCAATTTATAATGACATTCAGTTTTTCCCCTCCAATTAAAATAAATAAAACTAACCCAAATATTTTCAAATAGATAATACCAACAAAGACCAAAACAAGAGAAAAACAAGTACGAACAATCTCTTGGAATGTCCTGCATGTCACGCATTGGTTTGGGAATCAGAATGTGTTGGGAAATTAAGACAAGGGAAACCAACGTTCTCAATATGTAGCCCAAAAGGTAAGGTCTCTTTACCTCCTTTAAAAGAGCCATCGCAACCTTTAGCAACATTATTGGATTCATCAGCCTTCAAAGATATCATTAGAGTTGTAAACTCAATGTTAGCCTTCACATCTATCGGATCTAAAGTCGATCATTCGGTGGTTTCAAGTTCTGGTCCACCGACATTTAGAATACAAGGTCAAATCCATCACCGACTAGAATCACTACTTCCCCCATAAGTGAGCATGTGTCACGATTCGAGAGTACTATGCATACCAAATCCAGACAAGGTTGTCCGAAGGAAAAACAATCATTAAAGGGGGCGTCTATTTCGTCAATTTCTCGTTGACGCTTATACATGTATTGAAGAGCAGCGGTTAAAGTATGCCAGAAACAACCAAAAGAAACTTTGTGCAGACCCTTACAATAATGTTTGTGATGCAATAAGCAGGGGAGATGCTGATACAAAATCACTTGGAAGGCGAATTATTTTGCCAGCATCATTCACAGGAGGCCCAAGATACATGATTGAGAATTATCATGATGCTATGGCAATTTGTCGTACTTATGGGAATCCACATCTCTTTATCACCATAACAAGAAATCCAAGTTGGTACGAAATCAATGCGCATTTACAAACTTATAGACATGCCTCATCAAATGAAATGCATGATATTTGTAGTCGTGTGTTTAAAATGAAATTGGACGAATTGATATCAGATCTAAAGGAAGGAACATTCATTGGGCCACTAAAAGTAGGTAAAATTTTACCACCCTATCTACATAGATTTTGAAATCAATACTAAAACAACGTATGACTAACAATACGTAAATTGGTATTTAATGTCCCAGTTATGTACACCATTGAGTTCCAAAAACGAGGGCTGCCATATGCACATATCCTCCATTGGTTAGAAGTGGATATCCAAAATTTGTCAATCTCTTATATTGATGAAATCATACAGGCACAAGTACCCATCCAAAAGAACGATCCTAAAGGATATGAGTTGGTTAAAAAAAACATGATGCATGGTCCATGTGGGTTAGACCGACCTCAAAACGTCTGCATGGAGAATGGGGTATGTTCAAAAAAATACCCACGATCCTTTTCTGTAAGTACAACAATTGACGAAAAGGGGTATATTACTTACCAACGTCGGGATGATAAAGATAAATTTGTTCTCAAAAATGGAACAAGGCCTGACAACCGCTATGTAGTCCCATATAATATGCCTTTACTGAAAAAGTATAAAGCGCATGTCAATGTTGAGTGGTGCAGTACTTCGAAAGCTATCAAATATCTATTCAAATACATCACCAAAGGAGTTGACAAGGCCACCGTTTTCTTCCAATCTTCATAACACGTAGCACAAACTCAAACAGAAGAAACAGTGGAATACAATGAAATCAAAAACTATCAGGAATGTCGATACTTATCTGCGTGTGAGGCTTCTTGGCGTATATTTGCTTTCGATATACATCATCAGAAACCAGCCGTACAGAAACTTAGTTTACATCTACCAAGGGAGCAGTGTTTGATATTCAATGAGAACGAATACCCAGAGAATCTTGTGAACAAAATAGCCATGATGAAAACAATGTTTACACAGTGGATGAAAACCAATAAAGATGACCCAGCAGCCCGTCAGTTGGCTTATCTTCAATTTCCTTTACATTATGTGTGGAATATCAGTAAAAAAACATAGTCAAAGTGAAAACAAGCGCAAAGCATAGGAAGGATCGTCAACATGCACCTAACAGCAGGTGAACGGTACTACCTACGAATTCTTGTAACTCACAGAAAAGGTTGTACGAGCTATGATGATATCAAAACAGTTAGCGGGATTCAATACAAAACTTTCAAGGAGAATTGTTATGCTATGGGCCTTTTAGATGGAGATAAAGAATGGCATGAAGAAATGGCTGAAGCATCTTTATGGGCTACAACAAACCAATTACGTGAGCTATTTGTGGTTATGCTACTAATTTGTGAAGTGAGTGACCCTTTGAAACTGTGGAAACATACTTGGAAGAGTTTAGGTGAGGATATAGTATACTTACAAAGGAAAAGGTTCGGCATCAAATAGTTGAACTTAAAAAACGAAGAAGTGGAACAATATACTTTGATGGAAATAGAGAAGCTTCTTAACCAGAATGACAAGTCACTCACTGATTTCCCAGACATGCCATTGCCAGAAAAGAATATCCTCAACAATTTAAGAAACTCAATGGTTATGGAAGATTTGAGCTACAACACCGCAGTAGAGAAAGCCACCCATCTTGAGTTGTTTTCTAAGCTGAATGAAGAACAGCACTCCATATACAAAGCGATGATGGATTCAGTCAACAATTTCAAAGGCAAACTCTTTTTTGCTTACGGGCCAGGCGGTACAGGAAAAACCTATATTTATAGGACACTTATTTCAAAACTGCGGTCTGAAAGACGAATAGTGATTTCCATCGCAAGTTCAGGTATAGCAGCAACACTACTGCCAGGAGGAAGAACTACTCATTCTCGCTTTAAGATCCCCATAAACCTCCATGAAGACTCCATGTGTGATATCAAACCAAAAAAAATGCTTGCAGGGTTAGTTGAAAACGCAGATCTCATAATATGGGACGAAGCCCCCATGGCACATCGTCACACTTTCGAAGCATTAGATCAAATGTTTAGAGATACCATGAGTGTGAGCAACCCAAATGTTGCAGAAAAACAATTTGGCGGGAAAATATTTTTGCTAGGCGGAGATTTCCGCCAAATATTACCAGTTATACCCCAAGGAAGCAGACAAGATACAGTTTCGGCAACGCTTAACAGATCTTACATTTGGCAAAACTATTAAGTTGGCACCCTTACGAAAAATATGAGAGTCAAACAAGATGAAAAAGACTTTGCTAAATGGATTTTACAAGTTGGAAATGGAGAAGCTGAAACTATTGATGCTATGGCAGAAGATTGTCTTGAAAATGACTATATAGATATCGATAAAACAGTAATTTTGGAAAAAGGAGAGAACTCAATGGAAGAAATACAAAAAGTAACATTTCCAAATCTTGAAATCTCTTTCCAAGACCGTGCATAATTACGAGGTCGTGCCATCCTCACACCAAGAAATGAAACCGTTGATGAGTTAAATGACTACTTCTTAACAAAAATCAGCGATGACACGAAGGAGTACCTCAGTGCTGATAGTATCGCCAATGATGATGATGATCTTGATGGAGTAAACCTTTTATACACCACAGAGTACCTAAATGCACTTAAGTGCTCAGGTTTACCAAATCATAGGTTACCTTTGAAGCAATACACACCAATCATATTATTGAGTACATTAACTAAAGAGAAGGTTTATGTAATGGGACTAGAATGCTTCTCACTCGTTTAGGAGAAAAGGTACTCAAAGCAGAGATACTAACCGGCTCCAATATCAAGAAAAAAGTACTTATTCCTAGTATTATTATGACAACGGCAGAGACAAATTACCCATATAATATGCGCATGCGACAATTTCCCGTAAGAGTATGCTACGCAATGACAATTAACAAAAGTGAAGGGCAAAGTTTAGAAAATGTCAGCATTTATCTCCCCAAGTCAGTATTTAGTCATGGCCAACTCTATGTTGCTTTGTCTCAAGTAACATCAAAAAAGGACTTCGAATTTCAAAAGAAGCGAAAAACAAAGGAATGAAGTCAGCGATCAAAAATGTTGTCTACAAAGAGATCTTCAACAACATAGACTGCAACTCATGTGATCTCAAACCCATTAATAAAAAATTACCCATATTATCACTCATAACATACATAGGATAAGCAATTGTTGTTATTATATACCGAAGAAAAAATCACTTACCATTTTTGCAGAATTTAACCAAGAAACACGCTATGTCGACCGTAATCACTCGTCCCTATTTTAGCTTCCATGGTCGCCGACATATCCAACTTAAAACTTCCAAGGTATTCTCATTTATGCACGATATACATTATTAAATTAAACAAATCACAAAAGACTAAAAACTATTTTTAATTCCTCATTTACGCTTATATAGAACGGAGAACCTACGTCTGAAGACCACATGGCTTCCCCCCTCCAAGAACAAATATGAAGACAAATTTAACTAAACTCTTGATAGTCGTGTAACAAATCAAAACCATACACTCTTTCCTTTTGTTTAACTATTAAATTACAATATAATTGGATGTTACCATTTCATTTTCACAATCAACTCGTACCAAACCAAAACAATAAAACTTCTAATCATTTAACATTTCACACAAGACATCATACATCTATCGTACATGTAATTAAATCATACATGTTATTCCATCATATAGAACATTCCACACAAAAAAAATCAACCAAACATTCCAATACATGATCAAGTTCTCAAATTTCTCTCCACCTTTAAACATTTATAACGATTTTACAAAAATTAATTTCAAAAAAACCCGCTGCGTAGCGCGGGCACTAACCTAGTATTATATTATGAGAGACTCTCTCATGAATGTAGATGCTCTTAGTTAACAGACCGTACTAAACATTTATACTTAATTCTGATTTAATTAAAAGTCATTAAATATAAGAAACTCACTTAAGAGCCTGCGTTGGAGATGCTCTACTATCCTAACTCATCATGGATATTTTGTAAGACATCATACTGCAAACTCTATGAGAACTTTAATTAGGGAAAAACAAAAACAAAACCGTACGCAAAATCACATTATTACTTCAAAAACTGAATTAATAATTTGTCATAACACAGTTTTATATGTATAAATATTTAATTATTTACCTCCATTTGTATATTATGTACAAAAAAGATAAAATAAACCAGCCCCAAACTAATATCATTCGCGACGGTGAATGTTTTCATCGTCGTCATCAACGGCATCAGCAGCTCCAGCTGCAAGATCAAGGAGTTTCTCCATCTGCACAGTCATTTCCTTAAGTGTGGTTGAAGCGGCGTCAGTGTTTTTCCCGACCAATTCATTAACATGTCTTATGTTGTCGACGGAAGTCCTAACGTCAGTGTTAGCTGTGTCCCGCGATGTCTTGAGCTTAACATTTGCGCTCTTGAGAGCAGCAATAATGGCCATGTAAGCCTTATGGCTCTCTGTAAACGAAGTCTTCAACGTTGGATCTTTCTTCGCATTCTCATCTAAGAAAGTCGCTGTCTTCTCTGCATGAGATAACGCGAGACCGATCACAGCTTCTGCCATTGGAAGCTGTTTCAGAAAACAAGTTTATTAGCAAAACTACAATAAGCATATTCCCATTTACGACCAAAAAGCATAGAAACAATAGAGAGATTTACCAGGGCAATGGGAGCAGAAGTGGACGGATTTGAAGTCAATGTTTTACCGCAAAAAACTTGATCATGGGCTCGATCACAGACTGCGTCAATGTATTTCAGGTGAGGGGAGGCTGAAGCAGGAGTCAATAGTAGTTGCAACGTTATTGCAGCTGCGGCAAAGGTAGACAGAGCGTAATCTGTTGCCATTTCTTAGTTTTGTTTCGTAAAACTTGCTGTTCTTATTCTGTTTTATGATTTATGGCAACAATTGAGCCGTATAAGAAAATATATACGTGCACTTCGGGCTTCTTCACGACTGGATAACTTTAGATGTCCTATATTAAACACGTTAACTTATCTAAAAGTTTTGCTTATATTTGCCAATTTTGGAGGAACTATGTTAAGCTCGTTTTTTGCTCAAATTTAGTCAACGACAAAGTCCATTCATTATCCTCTTACTTTGTTTAGAAACTGGAATATTTTAGCAAAATATATACGTAGTATCTCTTGTTTACACAAAGAGAAGATGATAACTTGGACTTTACCTGCACTAAACATAGCATTATAATTTTAGAGTAGATTGTGGACGCAAATACAGAATGGAATATCAACATAATATCAACAAAATAGCACAATACACACTAAGGAAACGAAGAAAAGATAGAACTACTACTCTTGGTACTGTATCCACTCAAGATTACATGAACTGATTCACAAATTTCCCAAACCAAATTACATGTTCCCATCTACTGTCCTAAAAGAGACCCTCCCATTGTTTGAGACAAAGTAATAAAACCCCACAAGGTAAACTCATCACCTTCCTTCCTTTGCTGTTGTGTAGCTTCGGCTTTCCTTAACATCTGATGCTGTAATATCCCAGCTCCCACTTCTTCTTCCCCAGCTTCCATGCCTTGTTTCCGTCCTTATCGAGGGTGCTCTTTCATTGTCAATGTCCATAGTGTGATGAGGTTGATCGTTGTTGGCCTCACCGGCATTACAACGCTGTGAGATATTCATAAGATCATCCCCAATATCTAAGTCGTCTTCCACTTTCTGTCTCCGGCTCCCACTTTCTTCCTCCACATCTGTTGATTCCCTGGTGGTGCTAGGCAAAGTAATAACTCTTGGAGGTTCTTCTTCAACGAAGGCTCTAAAGTTGTTCCTCGAGGGCTTCACCTTCGAGCAAAATACTTCCAGGAAATTGTTTGGACAGCCACGGTTATAGACAACGTTTCTGCTGTTTGCTCTATACCGGAAATTCTCATAGGTTGTCTGATAAAAATTGAACGGTATTGCTATCAGTTGATTCACGATTTGCATATGATACTAATTGCAGTGTATTGCAATAGGGACCTGCTAACCTGGTTTGTACTTATGAGGTACAAGTGAAACCCTGTGAGCCCTCCAACAAACCACAAGGCAATAAAGCAGTATACCATCAGCACAACTGACCAAGGTGATTCTTTCATTGCCTTCCATACAGTTCCGTGTTGATCATCCATCAGAATCTTGATATATAAAGCCGACATCGAGAACACATAGATGCAGAGAAGCGTTGAGGAAGAAACAAACATAAAGAAATATCTGTAGTTTCTCTGCCAATGAACACAACTTTCTAAGTCAGAGTCTATCCACGTAACAGGACAATATGACAGAAAACATATCGACCAATTAGCAGATAAAAAAGATCTTGGCCTTTTCAGATAGGAGAAAAGGAAACCTCACTCTTTTGTGCGGTAAATATTTGTGAATTAAACATTTTTCGAAGTCAATATGCTATTGAGTATTGAATGAGCTTACCAGTCCAATGCATTGGCCCACCCATGGGCAATGATGATCAAAGCGTTCAACACAGTTGTTACAAATGGAGCAATGAGAGCAACGAGGAGGCCGGTAAAGCATACACGTATCACAATATTTCACTCTAACAGAAACGCCGTTAACTATGACTTCTTTCGTCCTAGGAATTTGAACACTTGGTGTTTGTCTCCCATCAGCTGATACTGTTGTCTCATATCGTAGGTCTTCCTCTGGTGGATGTGAATTTCGAGGAACAATACCAGGATCTCGTGCAGATGTGAAGAAGAGGAGGATCAATATCTATTAAAACCAACTACGTGTTCAGTAAAGCCAAAACTAAAAACTTCTGAGTGCCACACAACAAATGACAGAACAGGAAGACAAAGTTTAAACTTCTAAGCTGAGGGTAAGAAACGAAGGAGCATATTACGCTACATGATCGTAGTTTAGTCAATTCATTTTCAAATTAACTATTTTAAACTAATCAGGGTCCATGGCAATGTTTTAAATTCTACACTTCATTAGCAAGATGCTTTGCAAACATAACATGTTCCATCATAAAACAGCTGATAATTGCTGTTGATAAATCGATTAGACAGCAAGTATAGGACTATCAAAGACATAGGACTATCAGATGGGCATCGGAAAAGGCTTACATAAATAGTGAATAGAATTGCTACCACTAAGATAGCATATCCCGCATTGTAGGGTGCGAACTGATGGCGAAGATGCCTTGCTACAAATGCACAGAACAAAACAACTGGAACTATGATCAGTAACAAGGTAACAGGCAGTGACCTAGCATCTGGTCCAAATATCAATCTCCCACCAAGGATGAATTTCTGCAAAAGAGATAGGAAAGAGCAATTCAAGATTATATAGACCATTAGAGTTTCAAAACATGTGCAGAGTCAGCATTCAGGTACTTCCAATTGTTAATGGATTCATAGGACATTCAACTTCACAATGAGGTTATGTCAAAATTTGTGGTCATGCTTTGTGAGAGAGATAAAGAGACCCAATAATGTAAATAAGTTTATTAATACGGTAACTATAGAAATCACAGCTGCATGTGCTAAAAGAATGATGATGAGATCATGCTAAAATGCAATAATTACAAAGCGAACAACAATCCACCATTAAACCAACATACACAGCTTACGAATCCCATCACCACTGATTCTCCAAAATAGTTAGTTGCAAATGGTTGAAAACCGATAAAGCTAACAATTATCTTGCCTTTCACATCTAAAGCACAGATTCTAACAAAATTCTTACTGAAAGGCCAAGATATCAGAAAACTACCAAACCAACATGAGAAAAACAAAATGCACACAAACTCTGCGACATTAGTTTACACGTAACAAAATGAATCAATGAGTGATCTCAGTAAACTAAGAACATGCCACACACTGAACTCGCCGAAAACCTAATTCCAGAAAAAAATCCTGTAAACAGCTCAAGAAACAACGAAAAGAGAAAACCCAGTAACGTTCATACCAGAGAACAAAATTCAGAGTGTACCCATCTTCCAGCAAAGAGAAAACACTAAAAAGTAAATGAGGCTCAACCGCTCGATGACTTACATTACTTCCTTTCCAGCCTTCGAATACCCGTTTTGTCATGGAGAGAAGAAGAAAAAAAGCGAGAGAATCAGAAACTTTCTAGCTACCCAGCGAAGAATTGGAGGATCCGTGTTCTATTTCATTTCAAAAGTCGCCTAATCTCCGTGTTCTTTCCGGCTTACGAAAAAGGTGTTCTTCAAATGAAAGAATAAATTCCAGAAGAAATCGAAAGCAGCCCTAACAGTACCAGAGACCGCTAGCAAAACCCTAAAACTTCAACAATTTAAGGCTCGCGAGCGACTTCTGGTCTGACCTTCCTCAATGGGCAACGAACGACAGGCTTCCTTCCCTTTTTTTTTTTTTTTTTCACGTTTTCTTTTCTTTTTCTCAGTTCTGCTGCTTTTATGACGTCATTATGTTTATCTTCTCCTAATCCACAATTAGTGTATCCTCATTTATTTTTTTGATACACGTATATCCTCATTTTTTATGCGCGATTTCTCGTGCAAACTCATACAATGTTTGTTTGGAAATTTTGTATTTTATATACTGTATGTAGATAATTACATACATTTTATGATTAAACATCTGAAAGCACCGTTTATTTAAGTCAATTGCCTTTATTTTGTTTTTAATTGATTCTCTATTGGCAAATGATTATTCTAATCAAGAAGACAATTGATATGATTGCAAAAATATTCCTTTTGACGGACTTTAATTGGTCTGTTTGAACCATTTCTAAACTATTTGTACTAAATAAGACATTTATTTGGCTGTTTGAGTTTTTTTTTTTTTTTTGTTAACATTGGGCCACAACTGGCCGATTCAGTAGCCAAGTTCCTGCATAATGTAGGCGACATGACTCGATCCCTCGATGTACAAGTGCGCCTGCCTTTTGTGGACTTACCCCTGCCAGTAGGTTGAATGCCACTAGCGGCTGTTTGTATAAATGGACGTATAAAATCAAATATTACAGCGTTGGGGTAACTGGATCCATTAAATTCATTAATCCGCTTTATAAATACAAGTGTAAATTCTTGTCGAACTATGCTGGCTTTTTTTTTTCTTTTTTTTTCCCCTTAAAACCATTTTTGGTTTACTTTAAGCAGATGATTACTCAACGATGGGAAAAGGATTGTAGGAGTTACAATCTAAGAAACAACAAGAAAAATAGGCACTCAGGCCTTACACAAATCAGTAATAAAAACGAACCAAAACTAGTTCGCAAGTGCTTCTTTTTCGACGAGAGGGGAGAGCCACTCATGCTTCTTTGCTGCAAGATAGGAGTTCCATCGACCATCCACCACCACATTTAAGGCAATGCGGTGAGCTGCATCAGAGTGGGCCGAAAAGGTTTTAAAAACACACGACCGAAAACTACGCTCTAGCTGTTAGATGCGAGAAACCATTTATATTACTTGAATCAAAATGCTTAACAAAGTTCTAAAAACAAAGCTATATTAGATAGGAAGCTAAAGAAGATCAAAATATTTAACTAGGAAAAACATGTAATAAACCGTAAATAAACTTTCCCTATCAAGATGATTCAGGGAGTATCACATTCCATAGATAGGTCAAAAAGATTTGGATTGTTTATTGGATGATCCTTCATCCTAATGCGGGTACCTTTTCTAATTTGATGAAGAGAACGGTTGCTGCCATTTGATCTCTTGATGTTGCTAAATTATATTCTATGATATCCTCATCTCTAGCCTAAGTTACACTTGTTCTGGTTTGATGTAAAGCTTTATGAGCCGTGTGACTAAGGTTGTTATTTTGCTGAAGCGTGTCTACAACTACCTGGACTAGAGAAGTTGGGGCGTGAGTAAACAGAGATGGTGAAGGTTGGGATTGAATATCGTATAAGATGTTGCTTTATGAAGGTTGATTATATCATACTCCACTGGCACATGATTACCAGGGAAATGAACTAGTTGGGGGTAGTGAGTAGTAGTGTGAGTTAGGCGTTGACAGTTCAAAGCAAAGTCTCACCACTTGTTCATAGTAGAATCGAGCCTGGATAATGTCACAAGATTGGAACCACACATATATATAGAACCAAAGTCTGTCCAGAGCATGAATTATGATCTTTACTTGCACCACAATAGAACGAGTAATTGATGCTTCTTGCATATTAGTTACTATAACTTCTTGTAACACCTCGATCGCCGCCTTTAATGGTCCCCACGTCCTCTCCCGGCTTGTGAGCCCACCTTACTGGCCTAACGGTCTGTAAGATATGCCTGAAAGGCTTTAAATACTTGTTTACCGACCCTACAAATCACCACATGATCTTTTCACGTCTTTTTTCCTCACTCACATGGTTCTGAGAATCACTTCTTGGAAAGTCACTTATCCTTTAACTACTCCAGCTCAAGCACGCTTAACCTTGAAATTCTCTCTAGACAAGTGACCAAAAAGATAAGTGCACTTTTGTGACATAGGTGGCCAAATCAATTTTTTTAAACCTCATTGCATGCACCATCATATATCTTATTTCCTAAAATCAGGGTGTTACACTTCTCCCATATGGCTCATCATCATTCTCACTGATTCTTCATAGGTAAAATAAAGAGGAACATCTCTCAATTGGACCCAAACTTCTACCATGGAGAGAAAGTCCGTAGAATAGTCCTCTTCCCAACATTGAATAGCCACCAGCCACATGTTGAAAGTAACATGTTGTTGTCTTAGAAGAGAGATCATGTCTAATTTTGAGAATAAGAAGAACTAAATTATCTTATGATTAAGTATATGACCTTTGTCTCTGGCTTCAAGTCCCCAGTCTCGTGTTAACGTCTCCACTATGTCCTGCAAGTTCTGATCCTTTACATTAAGTGTTCACGCTAGTAGGCTTATTCTGTTTTATAGTAAAATGTCAGCATATACACGATGAGGGATGAAAAAAATCAAACCATCTCTTCCTAGTTTAAACTAGTTTAGTGTTTCCAAAGATTGTTATCCATTCTTCCTTTTAAAATGTGACTAATCAGGAGTCTATGAAGGTTTGAGACTTGTATTAAGGAGAAGAGGCTTTATATAATGCTCACAGATCTTGAAGTTGATGATTATGTTTGCAGGTCATGGCGTAAAGGGTCAAATAAAAAGATTTTCTTAGAGAAGGAGCTCATTAATGCAATCTTCCGTGTCACTCGGTGTCGCCTAAATCTCTTGCCAGATTTCTTTTTTTTTGAAACGAGGAGAGAGATCAATTTTGATTGGTTCCAAAACCTGAGCTTGAGCACTTGGCTGAAAAAGAGTAATGTATGTCTTATGTCTCTTATGAATATCAGTACAAAATCGAAAAAAATAAATGAAAATTAAGAGAAAAACCTGAAAATGAATGATTACTTAAGGGATTAAGAAAATAAAATAAATATGTTGAATTATGATAAGTACAACCATATACTCAATTAGTCATTATGAAGAAGTTGTGTGAGGGGAATTGAGGTATAAGACGCAAAAACAATGAAGGTTGGGAATAGGAAATAAAAGGTTTTCGGAGGCAATATAAGATGAAGGAAAGACTATCAGTGAGGCCTAAGTCTATGTAAAAATTGAATAAAAAGCCAAAGCCCACTAAGTAGTAAGGGATAACACGTTCTGATCTTGTGGTTAATATTCTAATTAAATGCTGATGATTGGTTTAACCACCTAAGTGCCCCTCTTTCTATGTAATCATTGACTCGACCTTCTTTGATAACACTCTACACAATTAAGGTGGCAATCTTGTTGTCTTGAGCTAAGATATTAGTGAAGTTAATGTGTTAATGTGATGAAATAATCCAATTAATGCATGAGCCTTTGTTGTCAAAGGTTTGAAACATGACCATAAGTGTGGTTCGAGTATTTTTTTTTTGATACACAAGTCTATTGTCTATTTGCACTTCTACATTGAAAAATCGAGGTATATCAAACTATGTAACAGCCATATCAAACCTCCAAATTTCATGCCAATTTTGGATGAGGTAATTTGCAGTGCATGTTTGGCATGAAGGCAAATTTTATTCGTTTGTTCACGTATGATCCAAGCACCTCCAATAAAATTGTTGTTTGTTGTCCAAACCACCTTCTAGTTTACTTGATAATCATACCTTGACTAAGGCATAAATGAATGGAAGTTAAAACCAATTTTGCCTCTATTAGTGCAAAGTTGTTGGTTATTCTGTATCTGCCTCCAGTGAATAGCCTTTTAAAAGGTGTTCTCTATAAGAGTAGGTAGGTGTTGTTATTTCCCTTGAAGTATTATGACATTTTAGTTCATTTATATGGTCCATAAGATCCATGGATATATTCCTTTAGGGGTACCTGACAATTGTTGTAGGCAAAGTTTGTGGCTACTAAGACTTCAGGCAAACCTTTGAAGGGTCTAGGAAAATTGGTTAATGCATATAGTTGTTGAGCTAGTGGCCAAAATAAAAGCTTATGATTGATAGTCTCCAAATGATTTCCAGATATTGGACATTTGGCTTCTGATATGATTGTGTGATTTTGAAGATGATCTCTCACAGCTAATACTCCTCATAAACCTCTCCACATAAAATTCTTAATCTTCTGGGAGAGTTTGAACTTCCATATTTGTTGTTTAATACATTTTGAAGTGGATTGGATTTTGTATTGCTGAAGAATCTATGTTTGATAGATGAGTGAGCAGCCAATTACCACTTTTGATAATATAGACTCTTAAAGAATTGTAGCAGCATATCTAGGCATCTTCCTCAGAGACACAAAGCGGCGTTTCATAATTATCTACACATCATCATGATGAAAAAGTCCCTTAATTTTCAGATATCCCAACCTGAACCAGTAATCAAATGTGATGCTTTATAACAAACATTAAAATATAATTCTCTGCTAATTTAAGGCCTTAGCTGGTGATGATAAATCCAGTTTGTTGTCCAGATAGAAGTAGTAAGGCCATTACCAATCTACTTAATTAATCATTTGTTAAGCAGTGAACGACCATAAAGGATACTTCTCCGAGCAAAAGAAGGTATGGATCCTAATGTGCTACTTATGAAGTCCGTATTCCTGTAGTATCTTGATTTGTACATTCTACCCAAGAAGGATTCCGATTCAGAAAGGGTTCTCCATGCTTGTTTGGCAAACAAAGCTTAATAAAACTTCTTGATATCTCTGAATCTCATTCCTTCTTCTTCTTTTGGTTGGAATAGTTTGGACCAGGACTCTGCGTCATTGTAGAGGTTAGTCTACAACATTGGTACTTAGATAGTTTAAAGCATGTCATAGCATATACAGGGAATGATAGAGCCACTGCTTTGAATAAATTTTTCTTTCCTCCCAAAGAAAGAGATTTATTAAACTAATTTCTTGTTATTGATGTGAGTTTCACAGTGATAAATGTGAAGATTTCTTTCTTTGAGCCTTTAAAACATTCAGGAAAACCAAAATATTTCCTTATTCCATGACATGAATGGATATTGAGTATACCTTTAATCTCATTTTGTGTAGCCTCATTGATTTCAGACCCAAAAGCAATTGATGATTTATTGAGGTTGATGCTCTGACTTGATGTAGGTAATTGTAATGCATATCTCATTGTTTGTGACCTCTTCTACATTGGCTTTGCATACAAAAAGGTTGTCATCCATGTACAACAAGTGTTGTATTGTTGGGTCTGAGGAATGAAATTGAATACATGTAATGCATAAGGTTCTCTCCACCTTTGACATGATATGGACCAATGCTTCAACTCCCATAAAAATAAAAAATGAGATAAAGGATCTCCTTGGTGGAGACCATGTTGAGGCTGAATATATCCATATATAGCTCCAATGATTATTATGGAGTAAGTTTACAGACTATATACAAAACACAATTATGCTTATGAAGTTGTTGTTACATCCCAACCTTGTCACTGTTTCCTGAAGGAAGGGTCAATTTAGATGATCATATGTCTTTGACATGTTTGTCTTAATCGCCATAAACTTCTCTTGTCCTGTCTAGTGAGAATTCAAGTAACCGAAGGTCACCCATCATGAAATTGTTCGAGCTAACTGTACGCTTAACCCTGGTGCTTTTTCTAAATGTTTGACTGAAAAGGTAAGTGTATTTTGGTGACATATGTGACCAAATCAATTCTTTTAAATCTCTCTTTGTATGCACCACCATGTTTTCTAAAACAAAGGTGTACATATACACTATTTGATATAGTTTTGACCATAAAGTCTAGAATTGAAATACCAAACTAAACTAAAAACAGATACTCACTTGGATTTTGCTTCTAATATTTAGGTAATTTTGGTTCTCAGTTCGTAACCGAGAACTAAACCGAACCAAATAAGAACCCAAACTAATCTATACTAAAAAACTTGGTTACATTTTGTTAATATTGGTTACAAGTAACCATTTGGACCCAAACCAATATTATTACAGGTCTAATTCGGTTTAACCTATTCAGAATCAACATTTGGCCTTGTGTAACGTGACCAGACCACCAAAGTTAGCAATATAACACATGTATGTTTTAATTTGATGGGTATTTTCTTTTATTCTTATATAATTGTTTATTTTTAAAACTTAATAATACCAATGACCTAATTATTTGTTGTTTTTAGTAAGTTTTTTTCTTGATTTTAAAAGCCTATTCGATTGGCCCATTAAAATTTAGAAAGCTTTTTTTGGTAAAAAATTGGGAACTAGGTTCCCGATATTATTAAAATAGCAAAAAAAAACATCAAGTCTGGATTCTACGTAAACTTGTAGAACCACTTACATCATCTCTTAAAAAATCAACTCAACTAACGACGGAACAATCACAAGATTATGAAAATCAAAATCCAAAGTATAAGCATAATTTGCTAATCCATCGGCTAGACGATTAGTTTCTATAAAAATGTGAGTAAAACGGATTATCCAGTCCCTAGATATGAAGCCATAACACAAATGTACTAGGAAGGACAGCGGATGAGAATCCCCAATCCCTGTCCAGAGAAAAACAAGCACCACCTCCGAGTCTACTTCGAATTCTACCCGAGTAACTCTCTTATCCCAAGCCAAAACCAAGCCGTAGTATATACCCTATAACTTGGCTAAGGGTGCAAACATATACCCAAATTTACCGCAAAGCCACCACACCAAGAACCTGAAGAATCACGCATCACGAGCTATCATAGAGGTAGCAGCATACGGGATATGGAGTAATGAAACCTCATAGACACTTACATCTAATAACCACTTGTCATCCCAGAACCGCACTGTCATACCGTCACCAACAACCCAATGTAAACCAGGAAGAATTACCTCACGAAGTCCAACACAAAAAATTTGCAATGTTGAAGAACCCTTAGTTCACGAAGAACTCTTACCTCATATTTCAACCAATCAAAGTTATGAGCATCACCAACCTGATATTTACTACGAAGAACACAAGCCCAAAGGCTACAATCATCATGAAGCAACCGCCAGCCGATTTTAGCAAGGAGGGCTTATTCATCGGACCAGATTTTCTGATACCAAGACCCCCTGAGGCTTTAGAAGTACTCAAACGATCCCACGCCACTAAGTGTTATCGTCTCTTCTCTGCAGAACTACCCCAGAGGAAGGACTTGGAGATGCTATCCAATTTGTCTAGACAGCTCTTTGGCAAAGCAATAACACTCATAGTATAGATCGGAATAGTCGAGAGGACGGCTTTAGTCAGGTTAACCTACCTGCAAGACTTAAAAAACTTGCTCCTCCAACTCGATAATCTATAAGAAACACGTTCAATTACATCTCCAAAGGTGTCTTTGTTAATTCTTTGCTGTAAAATGGGCATACCAAGATATTTCCCTACTTCTTTCGTTTGTTTGATCCCACTTTCATAGGCTTATCATTTCAGCAAAAGGTCTAGAGACATTCTCAGAGATGAAGATCATCGATTTTTCCAAGCTCACACGTTGTCCTGATGCCGAGCAAAATTCATCAAGAACCCGTTTGATAACCCGAATCTGCGACACTGAGGCTTCGGCAAACAAGATTAAGTCATAGGCAAAACACACATGAGAGAGATGTGGACCTAATCGCAAGAGCCTTATAGGTTTCCATTCCTTATTCGCAACAACAATGGACACCAAATGGCAAAGTCGTTCAAGACAGAGAACAAAAAGTAATGGTGAGAGCGGATCACCTTGTCTTAAGCCTCGAGCAGGTTTGAAAGCTTTAGATTTCTCACCATTCCATAATAAAGTCATATCCGGACCGACCACACACTGCATAATCCATGTGATCCAATTCTGTGATAACCTCATCGCCCTTAAGGTATCTTCAAGAAAATTTCAGTGGATGCGGTCATAGGCTTTCTCAAGATCCAAATTAAGCAACATCCACCCTTTTCGTCCCATCTTCTTCCTCATTGAATGCACCACGTCTTGTACAATGACAATGTTGTCTGAACTCAACCTCCCTGGTATAAAACTAGACTGAGCCGGCCCAATAAGCTGCAGAATAAAAGACTTCAATTGCATGACTATGGTCTTCGTAATAATCTTGAAAAGAATGTTACAAAGACTAATCGGACAAAATTGCATGATCCTCTCGGGTTTTGCCACTTTGGCAATCAAGACAAGCAAAGCATCATTAGTTCCCTTTGGTAAGGAGTGAGATGCAAAAAAGTTTTAAACAAACTCGACAACTGAAGATCCAACAATATCCCAACAGTGTTGATAAAATACCGATTGAAAACCATCTGGTCAAGGAGCTCTGTATTTACTCATTTATCGAATAACCAACTCAATCTCTTCAGCCGAAAATACTCGATTGAGAGTAGAAAGCTCATCCGAATTCAATCGTTGAAAGCCCTCCGGTGGAAGGAGTGGTACCAAAGCTGGCACATCCGATAACAAGTAGCGAGACTTATAATATTCAACTGCGAGTTCTTCCAATTTCACGGGATCATCAATCCAAAAACCCTCACTATTTTTCAAAGACTCAATCATATTCCTTCGTCTCCGAATTATAGTAGAAGAGTGAAAAAACTTGGTATTCCTATCACCCAATGCAATCCACTTCTCACACAACTTTTGGAACCAAATCATTTTTTCTTGCTCTAGAATAACCTCCAACTCCTTACTAGTTTCCTTCTCACACTGAATTAACATATCAGAAGGAGCACTCACAAATTGATCCTGGATGGCCTTTAACTTATCCAATAAGAGCTGCTTCTTCTTATTAACATCCCCAAACACATCTCGGTTCCACTTCCTAAGTGTAGTCCAAAGTCTATTCAAAGCAACTGGAGTTGATGTATCACTAGACCAAGAATTCAACAATAAATCATTAAAGCTCGGATGTTGTAACCATGCCGCTTCAAAGTGAAAAGGCATGCGACTTGGGTTGCAAAATACTGAAGGACTTAATTGTAGATAAAAAGGAGCATGGTTAGAAACAAGCATAGGAAGATGTAAAACAGTCGCTTCCTGCCACTTCAAACGTGTATGAGCACAACACAAAACTTTGTCTAAACTCTTAGCCACAAAAGTACTCTCCTGGGAACCCCTTCTCCAAGTAAATTTGTGACTCTTAAAACCCATATCAATAAGCATAGAATAATTAATCCAATTACCAAAATCAAGTGAATCTTGAGATAAGCTCCCATACCACCGATTCGCTCATCTAATCGAAGAATGGTGTTGAAGTATCCACCAATGATTAGAGGTTCATTTACCCTATCCACCAATACCTAAAGAGAACCCCAAAGACCACTACGCCTACTAGTCGAAGGAGCTGCATACACAACCACCACATGTTGAACATCATTGCCCAACTCAACCCTAGCGTGGATATATTGATTTGTGGTATCTACCACAGTAACTACTCCAATTGAAGACCTCTAAAATAACCAAATACCACCACTGTGGCAAACAGCATCAACTCTCGTGACCCCATCAAACCCCAAATTTTGACAAATATGAGCTGCATTATCTCTAGCAGCATGTGTCTCAAATAAGCCTAATATATCTGACTCAAATTTCTTCAAGTAATATCGGATAGCTCTCCGGAAAGTAGGTTTATTTGCCCCCGGCAGTTCCATAAAAGGACATTTACCATATAAAATAATGAGAAAAAGCGAAACTCCGGGGCGAGCCGTCAAGTCTCCGACACAACCAAACCACTCTCTGATAACTGTTCACTCGAAGGGTCAGGGTCTGAACTAACATGAGGCGAACCCGACGAAGGATCTTGTAGCTCAATATTAGGGGGTCAATTACTCACCAAAGGTTGAACCTCTGATGGAGATAAAGACACACAATCTTGACCCTTAAACACATTTTCCTCGATTTGCATGCCATCTGTTGGAGAAACTGGCAATTGAAATAAAACAACAGTAACATTATCCACACCTTTACTATTATCTTTACCAAGATTCTCAGCTGCCATTCGCATATGTTTACCCGCACTAAAAAAAGCAACCTCATCACATTGAGAGTTAAAAACCAAACCACGAGCTGGTCGAGGTGCATGACGTCGACTCTTCTGCTTCACGGCACCATTACCACGTCCCAAACCCAGCTTGTTGTCACGTTTATTTTCAATGTTACCTTGAGCATTAGCCGAACCAGTTGTAAACTCCATCCCACTTATTTCATGCACCAGCTTTCCTGTAGACAAATTAGAAGCAATATGAGTTTGATTCTCTTTTCTCCTGCAACTAGATTTTTTCAAAGCCATCACACTAGGGTGAGGATTCACAGATAAGCTATTAAAGTTAGTGGTAGTTTTGACAATGTTACTTGACTATCTTCCATTTAAATCACGTAAAGCACGCCCAACTCTTTGAGAACCCCCAGATGAATCAACTTCATTAGTCGTACTATGTTTAGGCCTCCGATGTCCTCTCTTTACCAAAGTGAAACCATCATCTTGTACATGTCCCTCACGCTGTGTATCCGAGGGTATAGAATGAATCGCAGGAGCCACCACATTGGAGACTGAATTCTGCACACCAATATTGGTAGTCGAAATAACTGAAGCCTTCTCCACAGGTTTAACAATATTCTTCTTCGGACAATTGTAAGTCGAATGCCCATACAATCCACAAGTAATGCAAATTGGAGAAATCCCTTCATAATCAACAAAGATGCGATCATCATTCACAACCACTGAGCCTTTCAATGGCTTTCGTAAATCAACATCCACACAAATCCTAGCGTATCTTGCACGATCAACGGAGAAAGTGGTTAAATCAACCCTCAGAGGTTTTCCAACACCACGAGCAACACCTAATAGGATCTTCTTATGGTAAAACACATCGGAAGACCTAGCACACGAACCCAAACCGGAGTCGTAGTAATATCATCACTTCTAGTATCAAAATCATGCGACCAATCTTGCACAAGAAGATAGCTACCAAACGCACGCCATGGGCCACCTGTAAGTGCTGAGAGATACTCATCCTCGGATTCAAAGCCAACCAGAAAGAATTGACGAGGAAAATCGATCACACACATGGCTCCCTTAGGTTTCCACAACTCAATTAATTTCTTGTTTAAAGCCGGCAACGAAACCGTACGCCCCAAGACCTTGATCACCATACATCTTTTCCATAAACTATTCATAACCGAGATCACTTCAGGAGCAACCATAATAAAAGTTTCACCCTCCTCACCATTCGAAAAATCCCACTTCATCTTTTCCTCCACAAAGTCATCCGACAAATAGTCTCTGGGTTCAACATACCTCCAAGCGAGCTTCCTTTCAATCGATCAGCCCATGACACTCTCTTATCCGGTGGATCACTAACCGGACCACCGCCAGCCGCCGCTTCAATCATTGTCGTATCCTCCACGCTCGAAGAAACCCTATAATCGCTCATTCTCATGACTGTCTCTACTCTATTAATTATTTTAATAATCGTTTTCTTCTTAAAAATTAGAAAGCTTGATTCATTATAAAGTTTTTAGTTGTTTGTTTTTTTTGGGATTTAATTAACATGTTCATAACCTATTAGGTTTAGGGGTTTTTCTTTCAGTCCTGAGATACCTCTAAAACCCTAGCCATCTTGAGAGAGAATTTCAGTGACCAAGTTACCCTAACCATCATTGAAAGTTTTTGCCTCCTATGTTTAGGAAACCCTACATCGTGAACTTCAAATTTTGTTGTAGGTAGAAATCTAAGGGGGTTTATTGGAGGGTGAACTTTAATGGATTTAGAAATCCTTACAAATCATATGTTATTCAATCAATGATTTTGAAATCCATATCCAAATTATGTGTTATTTAAGCATTGATTTTGAAATCCATATTCAAATCATGTGTTATTCAAACATTTTTTAATATTGAAATCTAGTCTATTGATTTTCAAATTCACTTTTATTTGATTTAAAAATCTAAGAATGCTGTATGAATTTAGAAATCTATAAAGTTTTCTAAATCCATTAAAATCCACCCTCCAATAAACACCCCTAAGACTTGATTCAATTCGTCCTCTAAATCTGTTTATCCTGGTGCGCATTGCACCATAATCTAGTCAATACATAGTCTAGTCAATACCTATTGATTATCATATTTCTAAAACTAAACGAACCGAAAATTGAAAGAATTGATCCTAACTAGACCGAATAACTGAACGCATATCACTACCTTAATGTAACTCCTAACCATTCATCACTTTTTTCAGTGTTTTGAAAACCGGATCGGACCGGCCGGTCCGACCGGTTGGACCGTAATTCGCTACTAAAATCGGTCCGAATTGAATTAAAATTCATATTAAGTTAAACTCGTAAAACCAATCAAAAACTGATAGAACCGGTGATCCGGGTCAATATTAAAACCCGGTTCACTAACAATCTACATTTTTCTTTTAAAAAATTTACTATATTCATAATTAGAAGTCTTAAAACCAAAATTTACACCATAAAAGTCTGCTTTTGTTACATTTTCCAGATATTTTAATTATAATTTATAACCAATAGATATGGTGTTTGTAATTAATGTTTATAAATTACAAATAATATCATATTTATATAAATGTATTACTAATATGTATTATTTTATATATTTTATTACGTTGTCAAAACAAAAGAAATTAAGTAATTTAAAAGATGAAAAATATAATAAAATAAAATAAATTGATATTTTCTTTCTAAAAAAATAATTTAATACTTTTAGAGTATTTTTAATTATTTCTCTTATCAAATTTGCTTACTTATTTATTATTTGAAAATTTTAAATGTATTATATTATCTTTGCTAAATATCATATTATTTATCCTATATATATATAATAAATTATAAAAATTCGGTTTGACCAGCATTATTTTCCATGATTCATCTGTAATTTCATTATGACTTAACAGGTAATAATACATTGTTTGAAAAAGTAAAAATATCACAGTAAAACAAAAAAGTTGTACTTATCTGTTTAAGTGGAACTAAACTGCTTTCTAGTACAAACATCTGAAGTGGCGGGCCACATGTTGGGTATAAAAACTGATGCCTCAAAAGTATCTATTGGTATAGTCGTAAGAGCGATAAAGCTTCTGAAATCGTAATCTAAGCAGGGCCGTTCGCTCCCACCAAAAGACAAATCTCTCTTCCGACTCAATTCTGTTCATTGGTTCCTCCAAATATCAAATTCGGATCCTTTAATATATAAAGCTCCACCCTTTCTCTTTCTCTCTCTCTCCATTGTTGACTCTCTTTCTCTCGTAAACATCGCTTTCTTCAAAGATGGCCTCTCTCTCAGGCCTTTACTCTTCTTCTCCTTCTCTCAAACCTGCCAAAAACCTTTCCTTTAAAGCATTGCCTCCTCAATCTCGGGAATCTTTCTCTTTCCCACATACCTCTAAACCCACCAAGTTACCATTGACTCTATCATCGGCTCGCTCCGTCGCCCGCAACATTACTCACGCGGATTCGAAGAAAGAGCTTCTCAAAGATCCCGATGCTCTGTGGAAGCGATACCTTGATTGGTTGTATCAGCAGAAAGACCTCGGGCTTTATATCGATGTCAGTCGGGTTGGATTCACTGATGAGTTTGTTGCTGAGATGGAGCCTCGATTTCAGGCAGCGTTTAAGGCTATGGAGGATCTAGAAAAGGGGGCTATAGCGAATCCAGATGAAGGAAGAATGGTTGGACACTACTGGCTTAGGGACTCTAAGCTTGCACCTAAGCCCACTTTAAAGACCTTGATCGAGAACACTCTTGAGTCTATCTGTACTTTCTCCGATGACATAATCTCTGGCAAGGTCAGCTACGTTATTTGGAATTCTGATATTTGAATTGGCGTCAATCAATCACATTTCTTGATCTTCGAAAAATAGTTATTTGCTTAGTCTTACTTAGCTCACTTTTTGAATTGTGTTTGATTGCTATCCCCCACTCACTTTGTCTGTACATTACAGATCAAGCCACCATCTTCTTCCGAGGGTCGTTTTACTCAGATACTTTCTGTAGGCATTGGAGGGTCAGCTCTTGGACCTCAATTTGTTGCTGAGGCCTTGGCTCCTGATAATCCTCCGTTGAAGGTATCATACACTGTTCTTAATTCCAGTCCCTTTCTGTTATGACTTTGGCCAGTTCCTTTTAATAAATTGGTGTTCTTTTAGCTCTCCTCATGGAAGGATCTCTTATGTTAGGTTATTCAAATGAAAAGAGTCTGATTTGTTGTTTGTTGTTTTGCTGATAAATGACGTTATCTTCTTCCTTGGACTGTTGATAGATACGATTTATTGACAACACCGACCCTGCTGGAATAGATCATCAGATCGCACAACTTGGGCCAGAGCTTGCCTCGACTTTAGTAGTTGTCATCTCAAAGGTGTGTATTATATACAGTTGTTTGCACAGATTCTTTATATGATGATTCGTCCTGATATTGGCCAACATGACTTATCTTTTAACGTGTTTCCCAGAGTGGAGGTACTCCTGAAACTAGAAATGGACTATTGGAAGTGCAGAAAGCATTCCGTGATGCTGGTCTGAATTTTGCAAAACAGGTCTTAGTCTCAGGTTTTTGTTTTTCGTTTTTTTTCCTTCTGAAATCATGTCTCTACAAACATGGGAAGAATGCCATGTTATAATGGCCAAACTGGTTTACACGGCTGGGAGTAATCTGAGACAAGTGGACTAAGTATTTTGTCTCATTACCAACAGAGAAAAAACTGGCCTCTCATGAATCATTAGACACCTTCAGATGCATTGCATATAATGTAGCTTCAACTTTTGCTCTACTGTAGTTCCTCAGCAGCAATTTTGCGATGTATGCTTATGCAGGGTGTTGCAATAACCCAAGAAAACTCGTTGCTGGATAATACGGCAAGAATTGAAGGTTGGCTAGCTAGATTTCCTATGTACGACTGGGTGGGTGGAAGAACATCAATAATGTCTGCAGTTGGTCTGCTTCCAGCAGCCCTACAGGTAATTGGTAGTACATAAGCTTGAACTTAGTACGGTCATTTGTTGCTTTTATGTATATTAATGCACTGTCATCACTATCATAATATAGGGGATTAATGTTAGAGAGATGCTTACTGGTGCTGCAATAATGGATGAGGCTACTAGGATAACTTCGGTAAGTATCACTTTTGTTGCAGCTTGTGTAGGAACCACTTCATTCTTATTTCATTGAAGATGAATTTACTTACCACAATTTTATAGAATATGATATCACACGGTTGGGTTTCCTGACTCATACACTTGAGATAGTCTATTATTACTCACCCTAGCCTGTAAATTTTGTACTTCTTTCAGATAAAGAATAACCCTGCAGCACTCTTAGCTATGTGTTGGTACTGGGCTTCTGATGGCGTTGGTTCCAAGGTGTTTTCCTCAACTTGTTTGAGAGTGTCTTAAGACTAGATGGGAGATTGAACTCGTATTGACCTTCTTGCTTTTTTTCCTTTCTTTTACAGGATATGGTTATTCTCCCTTACAAGGATAGCTTACTACTATTTAGTCGGTATCTGCAGCAGCTGGTCATGGAATCACTAGGAAAGGAGTTTGATCTTGACGGTAACACTGTAAGTATACTCTTTCTTCAATTCTCACCGCAATACCCAAAAATGAGAGTTAATGTGCATTTAAAATATCCTGAGAAGTGTGCAGTTAATGTCCACTCTTATAAATCTGAAGATCTTGGTTACTTAACTACTTGTGCGCATGATTGAGTTCAATTTGTTGCTGTCTTTCATGGAAAAATTGAATCCTGCGTACTGTTTCCTCAACTTTGTTATTACAAATATAATTAAGGGCTGTTATCTGAATTTGCAGGTTAATCAAGGTTTAACTGTATATGGAAATAAGGGGAGCACAGATCAGCACGCGTGAGTTTCCTTCATTCATATAGTTTTTATATTGAGAGACATAGCAAACATGGAGCTCTTTATACAACAGTGTTAAATTTTTTCTATTCCATTAGCTACATTCAACAGCTGAGAGAAGGTGTTCACAATTTCTTTGCAACCTTCATAGAAGTGTTGCGAGATAGACCCCCAGGTCACGATTGGGAGCTTGAGCCAGGTGTCACTTGTGGAGACTACCTCTTTGGGATGTTACAGGTCTAATTTATGAAGATATGCCATTTACTCTTTACACACTATATATAGGCTATCTTTCCCACTGATGAGTTGGTTTGAACTTGTCCAGGGAACTAGATCTGCTTTATATGCAAACGGTAGAGAATCCATTAGTGTTACGATCGAAGAAGTGACACCAAGATCTGTTGGGGCACTTATAGCTCTTTATGAAAGAGCGGTTGGATTATATGCCTCAATTGTGAACATAAATGCTTACCACCAACCCGGTAGAGATTCCGCCATATATCTGAAACTTTGTAAAATCCGAATTGAAAGATGTTTACTGAATCTGAATAAAACAACTGTTTCAGGTGTGGAAGCCGGGAAAAAGGCAGCAGCAGAAGTTTTGGCCCTACAAAAGCGGGTATTGTCAGTGCTTAATGACGCCACGTAAGTATTAGACCATGCCTGTGTCTCTGTCAAGACTGAAGAGAGACCATGTAAACTAAGACTTCTTTGTGTGTGTGCAGTTGTAAAGATCCAGTAGAGCCAGTAACACTGGAACAGATTGCTGACCGTTGCCATGCTCCTGAGGAAGTAACTTCCAAATCCTTTGGACTTTATTTATTTTGATCTTCATTCGTAACTTGTACTAAGAAGTCTTTATCTTTGAATTTGCAGATCGAGATGATATACAAGATCATAGCACACATGTCTGCAAACGACAGAGTTCTGATAGCTGAAGGAAACTGTGGATCACCACGGAGTATCAAAGTGTATCTGGGCGAGTGCAATGTGGATGACCTTTACGCTTAATAAAAACCCAACACGTTTTCAAAGTCTCATTCTCTCCATATTCCTTATTTATTTCTGCTATGTCTGTTGTAATATTGAGAGGAAAAGGATTGCAATAAGAGCAGAAAACAATTGTGATTTTGTTTGCAATAAAGATAATTTCAGAATGTGGAATATGTTTGCTTGTAGTGAAGACATTGAAAGGATTCATCAATTAACCAGGAGAATCTAAACACACTCTTCTGCTTGGTTTGGGTCGGATGTTCTTCTCTTGCATCTTTATAAACAAGCCTTGCTTAGACAAATCAGCAGTCTGATAGTTCTGCTTGGTCAGGTCGTTAAATGTTAATCAAAATTTGATTTGAAAGAATCGTGTAATTCCGCGTTGAGAAAAAGATGAAGATAATTCTGCCCATAAACATGAGTGATTGGTGGTAGATGTTGTTAGAGTTGCTCAACAAATCTCCATGTGGTTTGTATAAGTATTATTGCAACTCAAGCAAAGTGAGTTTTTAGTAACAACTTTTCAAATTCGAATGGAATATGTTGACAAAAAAATGGTAGCTCCCTCGTAACAAAACAAGACACAAGTAGATTTTGTCCCCACCACAACAATTTAGTAGCTTACCTTAACAACAAATTCTAACGTTACAATTCCTTTTTTCCTTTCTTTTCAATTATAAACATGTTGAATCGCTTTTCCACGTCATCACTACCCGTTATACCACAGCTTCCATCAAGCTGGTGAGCGTATTAAACGACGCCGTTTTGGGAGGTCTTACCAACTGGAACTTCCTTTCCTAAATTTGAATTCCTCAATTTTTCAAATTAAAAAAAGGAAAACAAAAGTTAAATTACTAAAAAAATTGATTATTATAAACAAAAATAAAATAAAATTCATTTTGAAGTTCACAGATTTCGATCATCTCTCTACTACCTCTTCCCTCGGAGAAAGCTTCCTGATTAAGCCTTCCTCCTTCACTGCAAAATTTAGCACGATCTCTGAAGGTTCCTCTTAGGTTTTAAGAAATCTCTTCTAAGTCTCATTTTAGAAACTTTCTTCAGCTCACGATACTCTCAAATTCGCAATTCACCATGATCTCAAATGGAGGATTGCGATTGCCCGCTCCTAATGTCCGTGACGGCCACGTGTCGCCTTCAGCTCCTGTTTCAGTCTCCAAAACCCTAGTGACTGATACTGAGGCCACTTCTGAAGACGATATGAGTATAAATTCCGAAGACGTCTCCATTGATTCGTCTCCTCAAAACAGTAGAGTGTCGTCAAGTGCTGTGGGTCGCAGCTACGGGAAAAACTCTTCTTATTATACATACTCTGAGGTGAGCACATCAAGAGAGACTCTAACTGGTGCTCGCGAGCAGACGGGGCCTAGATTTGATGGTGATACGGAGGATGAAGAAGAATCCACCGATTCAGCTACTAGCTCGCAGTTTTCTCCGTCACCGCAGGCTGTGAGGATTAATGGCGGCGTATCTCAAACGAACAATAGAACAGTCGTCGAGAAGGTTGAACCGTAATTTTCCAATCCTAGAGCGTTGTTGCTAGATCGACAATTTAGTATGAAGAAATTACTCGTCTTCGTATAGGACACATATGGAAAAATATTTTTTTTATTTATTTAATCTGGAAATTTGCTGTGTAGAGCATTGATTATAAACACACTGAAAAACGAGCTTTCTCATCTGTTTTGATGTTTTTTGTTGATTGCGGTCTGAAGATTTGGATTTTGACTACTTCATTTATATTTCAAAATATCTGCAGCTTTTGTTTTACCTGATGCTACAAGTCTTTATGGAATACCAGACAAGAGTTGCTATTATTATCTCAATTAACATGTTTATGTATTTTCTTGGTTAATGGTGGATAACGAGGATGTCTTTTAATTGATCTTCTAAAAGCTCTGGTTCTTATTGCAGGAACTTAATGAGACGTTTTCTTCTGAAGTAAGCGATATTCCTAGTGCTCCTCCATTTTCCGGGGCAGCAGAGGAATCTGAAGAAATTAAAACAGCAACTCCAAGCGCTCAAGTTTCAGAAGTCAAGACAGGAGATTGTGTAGAAAGTAGAGATACTCGCCACTTTACGAGGTATATTTATTTTTGTTCATTGTATGGAATTAAGATTCACTTTGCTCAACCAATTTCACTTTTTGCTTCTGTTCAAATAGACCTAGTGCTGCTTCGGAGTCATCTGGGCCACCTGATCAACATCCAGCTCGGCTGCCAACTTTTCATGCGAGGTAGTTCTGATGTGATTACTGCTTCAGAAATTGGATGCAGACACATAGAAAACCCCGATATCTTCCATCATCTTAGTAAGCAACGAGGACTTTTGTATTCACTCTGCCCTTTTTATAATGTACCCTGAAACAGTTCTCGAGGGCCATGGCATGCTGTAGTTTCCTATGATGCATGTGTACGACTTTGCCTGCATGCGTGGTCAACGGGTTGCATGGAGGCTCCCATGTTTTTGGAAAATGAGTGTGCTCTTCTACGAGAAGCATTTGGGTAAGTTCATTGTAGCCTCCTTCTTAGTTCTCATATGTATTCCTTAAAGTACTCTATGTTATTGCCGTGAATAGTTAATGAAGATTTTTGTATGCAGGCTGAATTTAGAAGATAGTTTTTCGTCCCCATGCCTCCAAATAATAATTGAATAATAGATTTTAACTTGCCTAATACTGTCTAACAGGTTACAACAACTCCTTTTGCAATCGGAGGAGGAGCTTCTTGGGAAGCGATCTTCACAAGCTCCTCACGAAGGAGTTGCACCAAAACTCAAGAAAAACATTGGGAAAATGAAGGTGCAAGGTAAACTTGAACACTTTCCACCTGCTATTTGGCTACCCCTCCTATAATCGTGTTGTAAAATATAATTATTTGCGTTTGCAGTACGACGTGTTAAAACAGTTTTGGATGGTCCAACCGGCTGTAGTATATCATCTCTGAAGCCCTCGTTGATAAAGTTTGAGAAAATCCGGATTCATTTTTCCAATATGTCCACACGCTTGTTTTCTGGATGGCGGGCTCTAAGGAAGATTCATGTCCGTGTACCAGCCAATGGTTCGTCTCGTTCTTCTCTTCCTCGTCAAAGTCTAGCATATGTACATGCCAGTACACAGTACTTAAAACAAGTTTCTGGTCTCCTGAAAACTGGTGTCACAAGTCTACGTAATAACTCAACTTCTTATGATGTTGTACAAGGTAATTAAAAGTTATAAACTACTTGCCTCTTTGGAAAGAAGTAACAATATTTAACATCCTTAAACAATAACATGACATATATACGTATCTATAACATTATGTGTGAGCAAAGTTTGGAAGAAATTGTATTTCCATTTTCCCAGTTCACTATTCTCTTGTCTTTGTGCGATAGCTTTTATAAAAATATCAATTGATCTGTTTGGTTCTGTCACTCAGAAACATACTCGTGTAAGCTAAGATTGAAAAGCTTAGCAGAAGATGACGCCATTATGATGCAACCCGGATCTGGTGAAAGCCATGTTTTGTATGTTCTTATGTTCCCAACTATTCTTTCCACTCTCAAAATCACTTGGATAACTTTCCATATCTGTAATATCTGACAAAAGTATATCGAATTTCACACAGTTTTCCTGATAGCCATGGAGATGATCTGATTGTTGAGATCATCGATCCAAAGGGGAAGGATTTTGGGCGTGTGCTTGTCCAACTAGCTAATATTTCTGAAGATTCAGTAAGTCATTTTCATTTGCCGTTTTTCAATTGCAAATACGTTTCAATTGCTTCTAATGAAGAAAGCATACAGGCAGAAAAACTTCGCTGGTGGTCTGTTTTTCATGAGCCAGAACATCAAATCGTGGGAAAACTCCAGCTCTTTATTGACTATTCAGCAAGTTTTGATGATAACAGCCATCTGAAGGTGTGTAAACTATCTTTCACTCATTATATTTTGTACCTTAGGTATTATCTCTTTGCCTTGCTCTCGATAAGTGCATTGGTGTTTCCTCGTAGTATACTGAGAGACCGTGCAGCAGTACAGTTTGTTGAGCAACTTTAAAAGTTTATCTCGTATAACAATAGGCTCTTCTCTTCTTCACAGCAACTAGACTGTTTTGACCAGAAAAGTTTTATCTTACATCGTTGATTTTAGACATTTTATTAGCACTTATTAAAAATGATTGAATTTTTATGGCTGTCTCAGTGCTCCTCTCACATTCAATCAGTTCATTTTTATGTCCATAAATTGAAACGTTGCTCGAAGATTTATCTTTTAGTTTGTAAAGATTTTGTCTCTGAAAACAGATAAAATTCATCGTATTGGGTTCAGTAGATCTTGGTATATTGATTTTTTTTTTTTCCATATTCTCTTAGTGTGGTTCTGTTGCGGAAACAGTAGCATATGACCTAGTCCTGGAAGTGGCCTTGAAAATGCAGCGGTTTCAGCAAAGAAACTTGTTGTTATATGGTTCATGGAAATGGCTTTTGGAAGAATTTGCCACCTACTATGGGATTTCAGACGTCTACACCAAGCTCAGGTATACTGTACTCACTTTTTTTTTGTGATTCTAAATATTTGCGGCATATGCTATAACTCTGTTTTCTCTATCTTGCTTGTTTTATTGCTTTTAGATATTTGTCCTATGTGATGGATGTCGCTACACCAACTTCTGACTGTCTCAATTTGGTGCATGACTTGTTAACACCTGTCATCTTGAAGGGAAATGGCAAGAGCGCCTTAAGCCACCAAGAGGTACATTAATAATTATCTAATATTTTTTTTCTGTGGGGTTTTCTGTTTTTGCGTGGGTTTCTGAGTTATGCAATTCTTGTCTCAAGTTAAGTAATGGATTGGATACGACTCTAAAGCTAAGCTTATATAATGTGATTGTAATACTTGACTGAGCACCTTAGTAGAAATGGTTTTGTTTAATTTACCATTGAATTCATAAGCATGAATAATTTGGTGAATAAACAGTTAGAATTCACACAATTGCTTACAGGCAATTTGAAGCATCAGATGATACCTCGTATTACCCAATTTAATCCTGTTTGCTGTTTCTAGTGGAAGCATGATAGTGCTTTCTGCTTATGGGTTTCTATTTTCTAATTTATGCTTTGAACAGAATCGGATCCTGAATGAAATAAAGGACCAGATTGAGCAGATTCTGAAACTGGTCTTTGAGAATTACAAATCTCTTGACGAGTCATCATTTTCTGGAATGATCGATGTGGTCAGTTCTGCATCAGGAGTTCCAGCGGCAGCACTCACGCCTGCTGTGAAATTGTATACATTGCTGCACGATATTTTGTCTCCGGAGGATCAGACTAATCTGTGTCATTATTTCCAGGTAAAACATACAGCCTCTCAATTTCCTGACCTTACTCTTGATCAGACAATTTCTCATCTATGTTGCATCAATGCATTCGTAGGCAGCAGCAAAGAAGAGATCTAGAAGGCACATGGGTGAGACAGATGAGTTTGTTGCAAACAACAGCGATCCCAATTTTTGGGATACTTCTGCAATGTCGGCTGCTTACCAGAAGATGACTATGGTCTGTAAGAATGTTAAGAATGAGATCTATACTGATATTGAAATCCAAAATGAAGATATACTTCCCAGGTTAGTCTGGAAATAAAAAAGGTTATGTTCAATTATTCCAAATAATTCATATAAAAGATATTTGAATGCTACTATCGTTCAAAATGTGCAACGTCAAGTATATGTTCAATCAAATATTCTTTTTGCTGACCAATCCTGATCAAATGTAGTGGATACTGTTAGTGGGCTATGGGCTATAAACAAGCTCTATTTGAAAGCTAGATGACCAAATTTTCTTCAGATACTTTGTAGAAGCTTATTTTCCTTCCTTTAGCATTCTTTCAGTCTAGGTTTTACCCAGTTAGCATCACCTATAACCCTCCATGTGTTATCTACTATTATGGTATCAAATTTTATGTGACTGTGATACGTAGATATGCGAACAGCACAGCACCTAAGGCTCTTGTAGGATCTTCCTGCAGGTATTAATTTCCCGTGTTGTTTTATTGTTTTATGCAGCTTTCTAGACCTTCCAAACTTGTCAGCGTCTATATATAGCACTGATCTCTGCAATAGACTTCGAGCCTTCCTCGTTGCATGTCCGCCCTCTGGCCCTTCACCAACAGTTGCAGAGCTTGTGATTGCAACTGCTGACTTTCAACGCGATCTTTCAAGCTGGAACATTAGGTAGGTCGTTTGGATTACATTATATGTTGATTGTCTGTTGTTTTTAACTGGTACTATATGTCAATTTACAGTCCCATCCAAGGCGGTGTTGATGCAAAAGAGTTGTTCCACCTATATATCATGATTTGGATTCAAGATAGACGCCTTTCATTACTTGAGTCATGCAAACTTGATAAGGTCTGTGTACTGAAATTTCTGTTCTTCAGATTTCTCTTTTCAATTTTCTTTTCCAAATCAAAGCTATGAAGAAGCAAAAGTATCCACTAAGATTTCCAGTTTACATTAATAAGTAACAAAAAACTTATGCTTAAAACTAATGGAGATTGAAATTTTTATGGAGATTTGGGATTCTTATAGAGCAAGTCCTCTAAACTCCCCTTGGTTCTTGTTCTGACTTATATGTATCATTGCAAATATGTCATGTAAGCAGGTGAAATGGTACGGAGTCAGAACAGAACATTCAACAACCCCATTTGTTGATGAGATGTACACTAGGCTGAACGAAACCATCCAAGACTATCAAGTTATCATTTCCAGATGGCCGGAATATATCTTTGTTTTGGAGAGTGTAAGTTTATCTATTACATGATGCATTTTGATTTGGAAATTGTGAAAATGTCGATTGTATTTTATTCGATTGCATCTCATAAGCTTACAACTTAACTTTATTAGTTCTGTGAATTTGGATTCTATGGATTTTCCATCTTGTGGAAGGCTGACTTCGATGGTGTTTCTTTAGGCCATTGCTGATGTTGAAAAAGCAATTGTGGAAGCCTTGGATAAGCAATATGCAGATGTTTTATCACCTCTCAAAGAAAACTTGGCTCCAAAAAAGTTAAGCTTCAAGTATGTCCAGAAGCTGACCAAAAGATCAGTGATTCCATACGTTGTCCCAGATGAGGTGAGCATAATATCCCTCCATATTTTTCCTTAAATTTTATTTTAAAAATGCTTGTTTGCTTAGAGGTTTCTGGATCGGTTTGGTGCAGCTGGGAATTCTATTAAATTCAATGAAGAGGATGATTGATGTTCTACGACCTAATATAGAGGCTAAATTTAAAGCGTGGTCGTCATGCATTCCTGATGGTGGAAATGCAGCTCCTGGTGATCGCCTTTCTGAGGTGACGGTGATGCTCAGAGCCAAATTTCGTAATTACCTTCAAGCTGTGGTTGAAAAACTCGTAGAAAATGTGAGTTTCCCCAACTCTTTTTGTTTCCTATCTATTTGTATGTATATCACGAAATTATGAAATAAAGATTAGTTATATCATCAAAAACAGAATGATTTGTGGTGCATTCCTATTGCCATTTCTGTTGTTTTGGAAGTTTCGGTAGTCTGAAACGTTTGTCCATGTTTTGTAATCTAATAAAATTTAACATGCTTGGAGAATTTCAATTTCGTTATTATATGCCTGTGTTGTAATCTAGTCTTTTTTTTTTTTTGGTCTTTTTTCAGAGCAAGCTACAAAAGACGACAATTTTGAAGAAGATTCTTCAGGACTCTAAAGAAAGTGTCGGAGAATCGGACATTAGAAGCAAGATGAATAACTTAAAGGAGCAGCTCACGAAAACAGTGAATCATGTACACTCGGTTTGTGAGACGCATGTCTTCATCGCATTGTCTCGAGGATATTGGGATCGTATGGGGCAGGTGAGTATTTTAATGCTCTCTTCTCAGCTTTTGTATTGCGGTGCTAATTCTTCTTCTGTTTATGACAGATTGTTTTAAGCTTTTTGGAGAACAGAAAAGAGAACAGAGCTTGGTACAAGGGTTCTAGAGTTGCTGTCTCTGTAAGACCTTATAAAAGTGCTGTTTTTTTACATTACATGAGTGAAACTTAATACTCGATCTTACGTACTATATGAATGATGCGTGTTTGCAGATATTAGACGATACCTTTGCAGCACAGATGCAACAGCTACTTGGAAACTCGTTAAGAGAGCAAGACCTGGAGCCTCCGAGATCTATCATGGAGGTTCGGTCAATTCTTTGCAAGGACACTGCAGATAATAAAGCTAAGTCTTTCTACTACTGAGCATCTAATGGCTAAAAATGCTCCAGTGCTATAAGAATCAGATCTCATTTGCTCGTCTGCTTGAAGCTGCAAGTACTTTGCTTGGTGGAGCAAACCTCAGAAAGCTTTAGATGTATAATAAGAGTACAATCAATGATTACCACATTTTTCCTTAGTACTAACTAAATGTCAATATATTGAATGACATTTAATTCGATACGGAGTTGTGAAAATTGAATGAACGTGACTCGATACTAAATTCAAAAGTTCAAGGAGAATTAATCTGATAGATCTTTTTGCTAAGCTGATAAAGTGATGAGCAATAGCGAAGAGTGTTTTTCAAATTATCTACAATATGATCTCCCGAGTTGAATTTCATGTCAATGGTGCCAATGATGTTTTAAAACTTATCCTATTATGTTGAATTAAATTCCGGTGAACAGGTTTGACAATTGATCACTTTTAGTTTACATTTAACCTGACCAAAATTCAAAACCATATTAATCATTTTAGTTTATAAAAATAGTACTTATAATCCTTTCCAAGAGTAAAAGCTTATCACACTAACACTTGAGAGCAAGCTGGCATGTCAAATTGAGATCAAACTAATCATTGAGATTGCAATTTGAGGATACAAATCATACAATGAGAAAGGGAGGAGCATATCACACAGAGAGAGAAAAAGAGAAGCAACAAATGGCATATGTACAGAGACAAATTATTAAAGATATAAAACATTGTCAAGACAAGGCTGTTGTAACTTATGATCATCATGTGAGCTGTGTGTATAATTCATTCAGACTAGCTTTGATATAGCCTGACACGACATCCAGAAGGCTTTGGATGCAATACTAAGGATCATCGGGTTTTGATATATCCTGTAGCCAAAAAGAATTCACAGCGATATTAGATTATGAGACTATAAGAAACATTCAGCCACACAAACTAATGATTGAATATGTTAAAAGATAACGTTTCTAGTCGATGTACCCTATTGCCGTTGCACTCCATGATGCTACATTGTAAATGACTTTACTTCCCTCCCATGCTTTACGAAGCTTTCCCTTTCTCTTCTTCACTGAAAACATCGTGCTAAGTGCTACATTGCAAATTCATAAGTAAAATCTTACTATCTGATTAAAAGTCTTTTACAAGGAGACATAAAGAGTCATTATCACTAGCATTCTGTTAAAAAGGTGGTTAGGGGATTGAACAAATAACAAGTATTTGGTTGATTTGGGACCATAGGGAAGATAGAGTTTTGGGGTTTTCTACAACAAAAGCCTAGGCTACTTTCTTTAGTTCCAGGAGAATAATAAAGCGGAAATCGTTTCTAATTATGATTCATGGAAGTTCCAAGATTTACCTTTCTGAAGCTGATCAGGTGATATATCCTACACAAAGATAACACTCGGAGAATAAGTTCACATGACGAATTGATGAGACATAACAAGGACAAAGATAGCACTTGGAGAATTGATGAGACCTTTGTCTGCTTAAGGGATGATAAATACGTTGCCATGAAACAAGCAATACCGTCTGCTATATCTTCTTCCCTGACAACAACATATTCGTCTTCCGGTTGGCCCATACTTTCCTTATCCCATATATCATCTTCACTAACTACGTCCCAAGAGCTACCATCTTCTACAAATTCAAAACTTATATAGTTATCTCTATAACCATTGACGCATACATTGGCGATCTTAATGAGTAAAATAACTGAAACTTCTTACCAGCAAGGTCCTGGGGAACTGAAACTTGGGCTAATTCTATCTTTTCACGAAAGTCAGGGCATTCAACTCTTGATTTGATGAGATCATAAAACTACGCAAGAAAACAGATCACAGAATCATAAATCGAATCACAAAGCTAATCTGTTCTCAATTTATCATATTCTCTCCCAGATACCAAGTTCTATTGAGCCTACAAGATAAGCTAAGCTAAGCTATCCTTGATCAGAATCCTATTTACAAAGAGAGTGATCATACTTTATCAGCTTCACGATCTCCTGGATCGGAAGAAGAGTCGTCCCTGTCCGAATCCTCCTCCGGTGGTTCAATCTGTTCGCCGCCGTTCCTATCGCCGGAGGGACTAGTCTCGGTCACTTCTAGCAACTCAAGAGCTCTCTGGCAATCCTCAAGTAAGTTTTGCAACGTCTTCCGCTTGACACGAATACTATCCAATTCGACGCGATTTCCTTTGCTCAGAGTATCATGATTCGAGCTGGATACCTCAATTTCCATGGTTTCTTCTAGCTGGAGGCCAAATTCTCACAGTCAGGAGCCACGAAATCGCAAAGATCTGCCGAAATTTCTGAACGAGAAGACGATTTGATTGTTCGCATCCACAAGATTTTGCCCTTCTTTTTGTGCGACCTATTAGTTTTGTTTATTTCGACCGGAAAAAGATGGGGAAAGGAGTCGTAAGTAGTAAGACAACAAGCAACTAATATTGCTGGATTTAGAATCTATTCAACCTTTGTTGAGACATAAATTGCTTAAAACAATCTTATGTAATTTTAACAGAATTTTAAATATTTTTAATAACTATTGAATAGCAATGATTTTAATTTTCAACTTGCAGCAAATCTTAATTATTCTGTTTTAAACCATAATCAAATTAACACAAACCCAAAACCAAAAGCACTCCACAATAAAACTATAATAACTTTAGTATCAAATAAATAATAAATAAAATATTATCATGTATATATATAATAAAGAGTTTTCATATGTATAGTTATGTCTTCAGAGGTATATTTTAGGGTTAAATTAATAGATAATTAATAGTTTTTAGATAATTAAAAAATAACAAATAGTTTTTTGTTAATAAGGATCTAACAATCATATTACTAATATATATCAATATACTCATGTGGTTACACAGTTACAATAAATGTTAGCATAATAACATGTGTAATATACTGTTAACAAATAAGATAACAAAATAATTAATATATAATTATTATATTCAAATATAGAAAAATGTTGAATAGTAGTACTTAAACCAAATATAACAAAAAAAAAGTTAACATGTTAGTAGTAATGTTAACATGATATTTAATATGTTAATGTGTAATATTATTGGTACATAGTTACCGAACATGTTAAATCTAATAAAAATAGAATAGTTATTATGATAACAATATTGATATCTAGTAATATTTTATTAGTACTGAATAAAAACGATTCAGCATATAACTTTTTTAATACATATATATGTAATATATTATATAGTTACAATGGGTAAAATGATCAAGATTTTATAGGTTTTTGCTCTTGTTAGATCCTTGAATATTAGAAAATTTTTTGTTAGGAAATGAAATGTACTATATTTTATTCATTACAAAAGAATTCAGTTTCAGCTATCTAGCTACTTTACTATTTGTTTTCTGGATTGTGTTTTGTAATTTCGACTTATTTTTGCTTTTAGATTGTTTTGTACTAGACATCGTTTATCCTTTTTAAGGCACAGTTTTCAGAGATATTATGTTTTTTGTCGGCTTAATATTTCAATTGTGGAACTATAATTTCTAACAATATTAATCAGTGAGAAATATTTAAAGTTTTATATATATGTATATATATATATATATAATAAAGAGTTTTATGTGAAATGGAAGAATGGCCAAGTTTACATATGATCCTTCAAGATATCAAAAATCTAAATATGACATTTCTTTCAGATTTCACAAAAATATTTAAATCTAGCTCTTTATAAAACTATGGTTTCGAGACGGTACTCAATTGAACAAAAATGATTAAAACCCTTAGTAAAGAATGTATTGAACAGTAATGGTTAATGAGAGGTTTTGTTGAGCAAAAAGAGAGTTTTCTATTCTCTTAATCAAAGGATATATGATACTACTACTAAATTTGTGTGATTCAGTTAGTTTACACACAATATAGTATTAAAAGATAACGGTCACATAATAATTTTTTTCCTTTTTTCAATAACGGGATCGAGAAGATCCTGTAAGGAGAAATCAAATCCCATATGTTAAAGTTATTTAGTAGATTATCCAACTATGAGACTGAGGAGAGTGTCACGTAACAATTTTAAAAAATCTAAAGTGTTATTATCAATCACAACAATTTAATCAGTACCACTAAGTTGTCTTCGAATTCCACCTTCTTATAAGTATAACCATACATGGATCACATTCTATGTATAGGCCCATAAGAAGAGCCTTAGACCACCCTCAATGGTGATCTCTTAGATAGGTTCTTAAGATTTTATAATATTAAAAAAATAGAAAAATATGAGAGAACATTTAAGAAACCATAAGAGATTCTTATTTGGGAACTTTAAGAAACCATAAAAAAAAAATTTAAGAACCCTTCTTGCATGTTGTCACATTCTTTGTTATTGGTTCAATTTTTATTAAAAATATTAAAATTTAATTGTGTACAAATTTTTGATTAAAATATTATTATTAAAATGTTAAGATACTCATTTTGGGTATTTCCTTGTTGGAGATGCTCTCACATTCGGCTGGTAGGGGACTTGAAAATTCTGTCATAAAGCTTGCCTTGCACAAAGGAATCACACATTGATATTTGATACATAGAATCTATGTCCTACACTTAATTAAGTCGCAGGTACACATTGAATCCCATTACCATTCCGGCATAAGTGTTGCTCGCACATATAAATAAGATCGTTTGTGGTCAAATCTGGATTACATAAGTTATATGCATTTCAATACTAAATTGTATATGTACATATCCTATAAAAACTAGTATATAGAACCACTCATCAAATTATAAAATGGAAAATGAGACGAATGAACAAGTCCCCATGCACGCAGCAGCATTATCCAAAAGATCACTTGTTTTTATATTATTGGGTCACGTACCTTTTAATATTATTTAATTATCAAAACCAAATTAGATCGTAAGTAGAAAAAAAAAAACAACTTGTTACTAATCAATTCACACCAAAAAAACAGAAATAGTCGTGCCTTGCACGATTCAGTACATATACAATTGTCCTAGGGTCAACTGACGCAATTGCAAGGTTGTCATTATTATTGTTTCCTTTGTTCTTCCAATTACAAAATCAAACTTTATTATAGGTTCTGATTTATACAAGTAATAATGTCTTTAAATGTAATTAAGTAGCTTAGAGTAGTTAATATAGAAATAATTAGTGTTTAATTTCATTTTAATGATGTTTGAGAAATGGTTTAGGAGAAAGAGAAGAAGTCAAAGAGGGAAAAATTTCCCTCCAAAGAAGAAAAGAAGGATGATGACGTGGCCGACTGTTGAATAAAAGAAGGCTTCCTCATTTTAGCCCATTTTTTTCGCTTAACCTCTTCCCTCCTTCAAACACATTCAATCTAATCTCTTACCATTTCTCATTTCTCTCACCCTAAAATACCAAATCTGTAAATTCTTATTAAATTTTTTATTAGTAATTTATTAATTATCATCATCATCATCTTCATCCATCCCCCCTACATCAAGGTTTGTTTCTGGGATTCATGAATATTCTGTGATTTAATTGTGATTTCCTTCGCGAATTTGATCTGATATTCTTCTGTTTCTCTTGGATTTAGTGCCGTACGTCAATGGCGTGAACCGAGTTATGGCTAACAAAAACGCAGATTCTTCTTCACAGCCTCCTCAGGTGCAGCCACAACAGCCACCACCACAACAACAACAACAACAACAACAAAACCAGCAGCCGCAGCAGCTTAGCTCTCATGAAGAAGATCAGGAACATCATGTACATCTCTCTCTATTCTTATTTGGAATATTATTCTATCTTCTGATGCTTTCCGATGATGCTCAATTTTTCTCGGCCAGAATATGAATTTGTATTTGTTTTTTTTTTCGCCGATCTTAGGGTGACACCTGTAGCATTCCGCCTGTGCAGTCTGGAAATGCAGATACGCGTTCCCGTGCTGGCAATACGGTATATAACTCATACTCTGATTACGCGTTTATTAATTTTCTGACGAGGACATTTACTTGATATTTGATGAAATTGCCACTGTAATGGGACAAAATACTGGTGTGGTGTGATGCTTGTTCGGAGTCTCATTCTCGATCGTGATTCTTTGAATATTTGGTTAGAAACCACCTGTTTTTTTCTGTCTTCTTCATCGCGATGATGAGCATTCAAATAATAGCTCGGCTTGTGCTTGTTTCCTGATGAGCAAATTACATTCCGATTACGAGGATCGGTATATGCTTCGATGGAATTGGGTTTTCTTTTTTGCATCATTCACTTACGCCTTGAGTTATTCAATTTAACATTTAACTATTACAGTTGCTTTTAATGAAAACACACCAGTTTAGTTTCTGTTTTCACACACAAAGCAGACCGTATATTCACCTTCTATTTGCATTTGGACTTTTATTTATGAAGAATGCTTAAATAGTAGCTAAGATGTTGTGATTTCCTTTGTATGCAAGCACAATATCCAATGGTGTCAATGCTTATACACAGGGATCCTATGACTTTGTCTATGTTGTTGATTTTCATGTAGATATCTATGACTCATGATTTTGTTTAAGTGACACCAATTACTTTATAGGTTTTCAAGAGTGGACCACTATCTATTTCATCAAAAGGTATGTTTTATTCTTGGGATGATGTAGCTTTAATGAGAATTGTTCAGTATAAACTCCTTAGGATGAGATGCTTTCTTGTTTCTTACTGGTGATAACTGCTAGTCTGTTACTGGCAGTTAATAAGAACATACCTCACGTGAAGTGGGTTTGTAGGCTGCATTTTGTGGGTTGAGCCTAGATGTGATACATTACTACAGTAGAACAAAACACTTGACTAACATGTGTTCGGTGGCTATCTCTCAACCACCTTTTGCTTCATTTAATACAGGGATAGGGTGGACATCATGGAAGAAAAGATGGTTTATTTTAACTCGTACGTCACTGGTTTTCTTTCGAAGTGACCCGGTAAGCATTCATATTCTGATGAATGGTGCTTTGAAATGTTATTTTCTTGTGTACTTTCTAGAGCAGCAAACGTCTTCTATGATTATGAGACTGCATCCAACACTTTCTTTATATTTTTGAATACTTGACTCACATGGGCATTTGACATTAGGATAGAGCTCCAAGGTATACGAGCAAGAAATTTTTTACTAGATAATGGAAGATGTAAAGAGCGTCTAGCCACTAGATTTCTAGCTTATATTATTTAAATCCGAGAGAAAGTACCAAAAGACTTTTAAATGAATAAACACATTTTCTTTGAAGAAATTTGTGAAAATCCTATATTAGATCAAGACATGAAACAGTTATTACAGAAGTATCTTATGTTTTCCTGCTATATTTTTCAGAGTGCAGTCCAACAGAAGGGCAGTGAAGTCAATTTGACCCTTGGGGGAATTGATCTCAACAATTCAGGCAGGTTGGCTTATTTGTTTGAATCATTAAATCTTTTTCTTTGTATAATCGAATAGCCTCTAACCAATGTATTATGCTTTTATCTGGTTTGGTGTTACTGACATTGTATAACTTCGGACTATATTTTAGTGTGGTTGTTAAGGCAGATAAAAAGCTGCTGACTGTTCTCTTCCCCGATGGTCGTGATGGACGCGCCTTTACCCTCAAGGTTTTCTCAAAACTTTTGTTTCCGTTGTTGGTCTCCTTCATCTTGTTATTATCAGTTACATCCACCTCATCTTGCATTCTATTTTACTCTCTGAAATTTTATATCGTTCTTTCTTCTTCATCTTATAACCATTTCTTTGATTTCTTTAGCTACATGAGTACTACAAACCGAAATCCAACCGTGCTCCCCATGAAACTGTTCTTTGATTTAGTAAAACTTTTTTTCTTTGTGGATCAAGAAATTTAGAGCAATTCTATCAACTAAGACTGTGTTGATTATTTTTCTGCTTTTATGTGCTTTTATCTTAATCATCTCTTTGGCATAACACTTTAGGTTGAAATGTAAATTCAAATTTCAACTTTGAAGATTATTTGGCCTAATTATTGTATCGTTTAAAGACAGAAGCAATAAAGGATAAACTTATTTGACCTTATAATGTGATACTTTTGCAGGCTGACACTATGGAGGATCTATACGAGTGGAAATCTGCTCTGGAAAACGCTTTGACACAAGCACCTAGTGCTTCCCATGTTATGGGTCAAAATGGTATTTTCAGGAATGATCATTCAGATGCTCCTGCTGGTGTTGATGAAAAGAGTATGTTTGTCACCTTTTCATTGGTTTTAGTCTTTAGATACTGATGTATAACAAGAACTGTCTTAAGTGCTGTAAGTATGTCAAAGTTTCTTTCTTTTTAGAAAACAAATAACGTGGAAATATTATCATGTTAACATGCTTCGTCTGGACTGTAAGGCTGACCAGTTTGTGTTGAATGTCTTACACGAATGTGGGCATTTTTAAGAAAACCGATGCATCGCAGAATTAGTTTTCCTTTCCGTTCATTAAACTATGATGTATTCTTGGATATTCTTACAGAAGATGAGACACCACCAAAATCAACCGTCCTTGGAAGACCTGTATTACTTGCTCTAGAAGATGTTGATGGAGCTCCATCTTTCTTGGAAAAGGCCCTTAGATTTGTTGAAGATCATGGTATTAGTTGCAGGCTTTAAGCTTGATTTCCTGCTTTCTTTTTCTCACCCTGAGCTGAAAAAGACAACAATCTTTTCAGGAGTCAGGATAGAAGGAATCTTGAGACAAGCTGCAGATGTTGATGATGTTGAACGCCGGATTCGCGAATATGAGCAAGGTTTGAGTTTCTCTGTATATGTACACGATTACCTGTAATTATTCTTCTGTCCTTGATTCTTGCTTTGTGAAAAGAATTGATACGTAGTGACTTGGTTCAGGGAAAAATGAGTTCACTCCTGGGGAGGATGCTCATATTATTGCTGATTGTCTTAAGGTACCTACTATAATTCACTACAATGCCGAGATAGCCTTTCACTCTTAAACCTTTCTAACTGTAGCCATAAATGTGCAGTATTTTCTTAGAGAGTTGCCTTCCTCTCCGGTACCGGCATCTTGTTGCAACGCACTTCTGGAAGCTTGCCGTAAGTTTATCATTCTCTCTTTTTATTTTTTTATTTTTCTTGTGTGAGAGTCATTCTTTGGTACTCCATCAGAGGTAGATATCACTGTTTTCCAGTTAGCAAATATCTTTCTTGGGGTGTACTGTGATCATTAAATTGCGTCCCCTAAAGGACAATCACATTTCTCAAAGTTAAAGCTGGCTGGAAATCACTTTTTGGACATATAGATCCCCTTTGTGGTATTTTACATTTTCTTTAGTTTTGTACAAATGGCATAATAGTAGAAATTATTTAGAACTTAGTCAGCATAGAGATATCGTGATAAAAAACTTGAGCGAGATTTAAGTCTCCATCAGGTTCTTGTTGACTGAGCCCTTTCTTGTTTTATAACAAATTATGAGAGGAATGAAGCTTTAAACATATCTGTTTCAGTTTTCCCTAACTTCTTTCTGGCTGTTTTACTTTATTGACATCTGAGCATGTTCATATATGCGAAAATGGGATTCTGTTCGCCTCTTTTCCTTACAACATATTTTTCCTTTCCTGACGTGTAACTTTTTCAGGTACTGACCGTGGCAATAGAGTCAATGCTATGCGGGCAGCAATCTGTGAATCATTTCCTGAACCCAATCGTCGCCTTTTGCAAAGGTAGTTTCTTTTCTGTTTCCACGTTTAGCTTACAAGAGTTTAGAATTAACCTGTTTATGGAGAGCATAATAAGTACAGCATTCCCTTTGATTTTGCTACTTACTTTTCTACAAGATATATGTGCCAAACCACCAGTCGTAGAACTCCTCAAACCCTCTAAAGCCTTTCACCTCCAATTTATCTAACATGCATATTGAGTTTAATAACTTTTGTTGTTAAATTTTGTTTGTTTGTCCTCTTGCAAGAATCCTGATGATGATGCAGACTATAGCCTCTAACAAAAATGTGAACCGGATGAACACAAATGCCGTCGCAGCTTGTATGGCGCCTTTACTTCTTCGTCCTCTTCTGGCTGGTGACTGTGAAATTGAAAATGATTTCGACGTCGGTGGTGATGGCTCTATGCAACTTCTGCAAGCAGCTGCTGCGGCGAATCATGCCCAGGCTATTGTAATAACATTATTAGAAGAATATGACAGCATATTTGGAGTAAGAGTTTACTTTTCTCTCCTCTCTCTATATAAGGGCCTTCTTAGTCACATAATCATATTGATGAAGTGGCTACCATTCAGCATAGTAATCTACTCTTTATTGCAGTAGCATAGTGAAAACCTTGGAGGCAGTTTGATATACCAACTTAGGCTCTTATCATAGATGTACCTGTGTGCTTATTTTCAGACACTGACTTCTAGTTACGTAAATGGTATATGTCTGCAGGAAGGTAGCTTGTCGCCCGGTTTGTACAGTGACTCAGAAGAGAGTGGTAGTGGGACGGAGGAGGGAACTGATGATGAAGAGTATGATGATGATGACGATGATGGCTCACAGGGATCTTATGACTACACAGATGAGGAAGAGGACGTTGACAATGAATCTAATGGATCATACAGTGAGAGTGCCGCCTCAGACGAAAACTATGCGGATAGCATAGATCCTGACGATCATAAGGCACGAACCTTCATTATTTAATTCATTTCTCGGAAAAAATTCTAACTGAGAGTTACATATTTAGATTCTAGAATGTCGTTCAAAGTTTAGATTGATTCCTTAGTCCTCACTCCACATTCTTTCTCACTTGGAGATTTTTTTTGCAAGAACATAGAAAATATTTTTGCTCATATAATTATTTATCTGCAGATAGATGATAAAGTAAGCGTTGATACAAAGACTCCGAAAAGAAGTAAGGAGCCTACGAGGCTTTCATCCGGCTCCAGATTATCTTCACTACCACGGCACCATGACGGAAAAAAGGATGAGCATACCGTGGTTAAAGGTGTTAATAACACAGAGATAAAGGCTGATGTAGATGCCTCGACAGCTGAGGATAGGAATTCATCAACATCATCTGGCACTAAGAAACCGTCAATATCATCCGACGCAGGAGAAGGAAGTAAACGAAACTGGGGCCGTACCCCTGTACGTTCCTTTTTCTTCTGCTTTTATTACCCGAGGGCCCAGCTCTTTATGTGTTTTTTTTTTCTATTCCGCGAGGGATCCAGACGTTTAGTAAAGTTTTGTTTTTATGTGTTCAGGGGAAGAAAAACCTGTCAATGGAATCTATTGATTACTCACTGGAAGTGGACGAGGACGAGTAAGTATCATCATCTCTACAAATGATTTATATCTTTATTTGTCTTGCAAAACTTTATATTTGTTTGGACTAGAATTAATGTGGTCTATATGGATCTTTCATCTGACAATATTATTATTCGGCAGTTCTGACATTGAGAGACTTGAGTCAACCAAATTGGAGCTGCAAAACAAAATTACAGAAGAGGTCACTATAAATCCTTGAGTAGTTTGCTTTTGCCAACTCGTTGGGCTATACAAGTGGTGGTTTTAACGAGTATGTGACCTGTAACAACCTCCATTTTTGGTAGAACAGGTTAAAAGCAATGAAGTTCTACAGGCTAGTTTGGAACGACGGAAGAAGGCTTTGTACGCGCGGCGCCAAGCTCTAGAGCAAGAAGTAAGTGTAAAATAAAACCATTTTGTAGCTGTGTGAAGTTTGTTATTATTGAATGAATGAATGTTTACATTTAGTTATATGAATGTGCTTTACCTTCCTCTAGGTGGGAAGATTACAAGAACAGTTGCAGCAGGAGAGATACAGGAAATTGGCTCTGGAAACAGGACTGAACATGTCAAAAGGGAATCAAACTATTCCAGAAACAATTGATGAAAAGGTCTCTCCTCTTCCAATTCTTCTAGCAACTAGTTGAATTTTGTCTAGTTAGAAGTACCTTTATCTAACTTGTAAGACATATTTACAGTTGAAGAAAGATCTGCAAGACGTAGCACAGGCGGAGGCTGATATTGCCAACTTGGAGCATAAGGTTGATGATCTTGAATATAGACTTGGTCAACAAGACGCAAAAGCCTCTGGTTCTACGCACGGTGCAAGCAAAGAATCTCGGAAAACTACAGAACACAATGCAAAGATGTAAGGATTCATCAACAGATCCACATGTAACCTCACAGCCTATGCTTTTAGATCATATCAAAACTAAGTTGTAGTTTTGTTACAACTTTATCATACAGGAAAGAGAAACAAAAAGATACCGAATCAGGCTATAGTCACGGTTCCGAAAGATCAACATCCAAGGTAACACTCACTGTAAACATCGATGTCTGTCAAGTCTGTAACTTTGTTGTCTCTAGATAGCAACTACAGATGGGTAACATTTTTCAGGATGGGCAAGGGGTTGCAAGAGAAAATGAGACAGAGAAGCAACAGGATTCACGGAGCAAAAGCTCGCAACAAGAAATCCCACGTGGAAACTCAAAGCTGGCGGGCATGTCTAAGAGGTCCGGCTCAAAGGGAGAGGTAAGTTTCATACTGAAACAACACAATTTACCACTAAAATTGCATAACTAGAAGCAAAATACAACAAACAGGGAAGCACAACAACTTCAGCACTTTCAAAACTGACAATGCGACTCAACTTCTTGAAGGAGAGACGGAGTCAGATCGCGAACGAGCTCCAAAACATGGATAAAGGAAAAAGTCCAGGGCAAGCCAGTCCATCTTCGGGGCTAAACCGTGGATCAGAAGAAACTGGAAAAGGAACAGGGTCGAACCACGATACATCTTCTGGAGAGAGCAGCAGAATCCAGAGCCCACATGTTCTCGACAGAGGAAGATCCGAGAACGGAGGAGGAGACAGAAGCAGAGGATCATCTGGTGGAAGCCAACCCCACACTACACCGAGAACCTTTTCCAGATGATACTCTGTATTACCTCTTCCCCACATGTACAGCCGCCACTTTTAACTCCAGGTCATCCACTCTTATTCTTTTCAACTCGACAGCACAGATAATTTCATTTTTTTTAGTCTCTCTCATCTTGCTTCACCTATTTTTTTGGAGACCAAATAAACTACTCTTGTTTTTATTTTTTTCTTATGTGTGTTTAACTGTGCGTCGGATCTGTTATTAGTAGAGAGACATTCATTGATCAGTATAGAACAAAGATTGAATTATATTTAACAACAACAACAAAAATATATTGAATTCCTCTTTCTCTTTTGTTCCAAAAAAAGAATAAATCAAGTCTCCCGTTTTTTCTGACTCGTCATCATCAATAAAAAGAATAGATCAAAAATCCCGAAGCAGCTTCCTGACTTGCTCCAACGTAACGAAGAGGACAACAGTAAAAGGTCCTTGCCTACAAACTGTAGGAATAAATCCTTTATAGAGAGCCATTGCTCCCTCTGCTCTAATAGTCTTCACCGCACAATCCCACGCGCCAGAGTACGGAACCTCTCCACCACGCGCCTCCACCTTCATATTCATCACTCTCGTCTTTATCACATCCACCGGATTTGACGCAACCGCCGCAACGAATCCCGCTGCTAAACTCGCCGCCACGTGAGTTCCCAGACCATCATATATCACATTACTTTCCAGTATTACTTCCTTAATCTGATCGTACGACGCAAGCTGAGCCGCCGTAACTATCATTGCTCTGTTTATCGTTAGTGCCGATCCACGCCACAAGCTCCCTACACCTTCGCTCTTCGCCATTCTTGTGATTGCGTCTCCTACTCCTGCGTAATTACGACGCTGTGACAGAGGAAGCCTCCCGTCGGCTTGCATCCTAACCATCGCCACGTCGGCTGGATTTCCGACGGCGGCACCGATTCCGCCTGCGACCAGCCCCGCACCGATCTTCCGAGTCAGATTAAGCTTACCTGAGTCGGGATCAGACCATTTGTTCTTTAGCACTTCGTAGAGACCCATCCTGGTGGTGGAATAGAGAGTCTGCCGGAGAAGTGTGGCGGAGACGCCGGAGAATAACGCGAGGGCGCCTTCCGTCTTGACAATATTAAATCCGAGGGAAATTGGTCCTACTTTGGGAACCGAAGAGGTAGTGGTCGCGGCCATAAAAGCTGCGGGAGAATTAGGGAAAGCGAGAGCTGGACGAAGGAGATTAACGGTGGTGGAGGTAGGAGTTTCGCCGTGAAGCTGAAGACGAACCTTGATGAGATCGAGAGGGTGAGTGGAGCAACCGGCGATTACAGAGGCAACGCCACCTTCCACAAAGCTTTTAACTCCCATTGTTGTGAAATTGGAAGAAAGAAAGAAGGAATTGAGATGTGTGTTGAAGGCGAAGAAGAGGGAAAGAGAAGTATTTGTAGCATGAGTTTTCTGACGCGGTTTTGTATGTAAATGTTGACGACTGCTTTAAGCAAGTGAGAGTGGTCTAATCATAAAACGTGAAACCCTAATTTAAATTGAAAATGAAGTCAACCTCGCCGGTTAGAAGCTAGTCAAAGTTAGTTACTATACAGACGTGTAAATGAGTGAGTCAGAGACAGCCCACAGTTCCCTTAATGGGCCATTTTACGCGGGTAAGGTTAATTGGGCTTCTTTTGCCCATCCCTTACTAAAGATTTCTAGAAAAGCCTTTAAAAAAGCTAAACACGTCGCCTGAGAGATTCGAACTCTCGCGGGGAAACCCCATGTACTTAGCAGGCACACGCCTTAACCACTCGGCCAAAGCGACTTAATGTCTGACATATGTGATATGACCAAAATCTCTATTACAATTCAAAGGGTGGACCTATCAAAATCAAAGTTCCGTTCTTATTACGTTAGTTTATTTTCTAAAGTTATTTGTTTTGTACATTAGTTTCATACAATTAGTTTTACTCAAAATTATTAGATTTTTTTTTTTGGGTCAGATTATTAGATTCTTTTATTTGATATAGTTTTTCTTATAAATCCAGTGAAAGAAGAGAAAATGAGATTTTTGTTGGATAAAATAATTTCCCAGGAAATGGCTCTTGGGTGATCGAATACTTGTTTTTGCATCTATTCTTACCTTTGTCCTCTTCTTGCAACTTGGCTAGTAAAATCTTCTTCATTCATTCAATTTATTGAGACTACACACTCTTCCATTTTTTCCCTAAACTCAAATAACAAAAAATATTTTATCAGCCATTTGGTTGACTAATATGTTTAATATTTACATCAAATACAAATCTTTGAAACCATATTATAGTCCAACTATTATTTTAGAGTAATTCCTGGTAATAGAAAATTTCCAAATGACTTTAAAAAAAAGGTAAGTAAAAAAAGAGAAATTCTGGTAATGAAAAAGAAAACGTCTTGGTTTAGAAAAGTAATATCCTTCTATTTTCTTCCTCCTCCTACCGAAGAATCTCTCCACTCCTTTCAACTTTTTTCCTTCCTAGGAAACCCTAAACCAGAAGCACCAGATTTTCAGTTTTCCTTTTTTTCAGATAATATAGAAAGAGCTACTTGGGGCTCTCGAGGATTTTGTTTATTCTTGTGATCTCAGATTTTTGTGGGTCTTACTTTTTTCTGGAAGCTTACCCACCAGCGGATCAACTGCGAACGATTTTTGGGCTTCTCTGCATGCCAAATCGCCGGAGTGATCCTCACGGTCATCTTTGTCCCGGCTATTTCGCCGGTGAAATCTATGGTTGGTGGTCAATCTAATTCCAATCCTTTGTGCATCTGGTGGGGAATAAATGCTCCTTGTTTTGGATCTAGGGATTTCGAGTCTAGTTCTTGTGATCTCTCTTTTTGTGCCTTTGTTCGGTCTATTTGTTCGACATAAATGGAGGCTTGCGGCCCGTAGAAAGGAGGAGATAAGGAGACTTCTTATTCATGCCTCTGAAGAGGCTGCTAGGGCTGAGCTAGAGGCCTCTGTTGAGTTCTCTTCTGTTCCCGTCGTCTCTAATAGCTTCCAGTGTCCTGTGTGCTACTGTCTTGCTACCACTCGATGCTCTCGGTGCAAAGCTGTTCGTTATTGGTATGCAAATATCCTATATGTCTAGATTATAGTTTGTGTGATCCTTAAGTTATGATTTCATTTATTCTCCCGGAGAGGCGTGATGAATTGGAGTGGTTGATTAAAAGGGGAAGAATTAGATGCAATTCTGTAACTTTAGCAATACTCATTGTGCATCTGATATTTTGGAATATATTACTGAACCAGAAATTCTACAAAAGTGAAGCCATTGTCTTTGCTGACAAAATTATGGGTAATTTGTTAGCTTGGGAGGTAGTGGGCTTTTGAATCGTGGCTGATCTGTGGGGGACAATGTGCCATTGAGTAATTATCTCCATTAAATTGCTTAAGCACTACACTATAATATCTTTTAAATTCTCGACCTTTTCTCTTCACTGCCGTGAAATTTCGTTTTCAGTATTTCTTAGTGTTACAGTTGCTAAACCTGAACTAATTTCGTTTTATCTTTCCCAGTTCTGGGAAATGTCAAATCATCCACTGGCGGCAAGGTCACAAAGATGAGTGTCGTCCTGCTTCCATTACATATGATACTGAGGATGAGAAAAATGACTGTGATTTGAAATTCAGAGAAGAAAATGAACGGAATAGTCTTGCTGAAACGTTATTGCTGCATCCAGAACCAGTTACTATTCCAATCAGGGAAGAAATAGTCTCTAAACCTGCCAGATCTCCAGTAGATGGGAATGGAGATATTGCAGAGAACAAAGACGACCTTATAGACAAGGAAGAAGCTGTTTCTGTTGCTGAAACAACTGGATCCTCGTTTTCTGGCTTCTCCTCCTCCCCCCGTAATGACTCTGGTGATGAAAGTTCTCTATGTGAGAGCTTCAGTTCATCTGATTCCGAGAGATTAGAGTCCACACTTGATGCTCATGTTTCTGTGGAGTCAGAAGAGACCTGTTTCGGCACCATTGATGATGCTCCATCTAAACCATTGTCTCCTAAATTTGTGCATTTGGTTGAGTCAGTTGATAACCTCGCTAAAATGCCTAAATTAAGTGTGCATCGACCTGGGGGTGATGCTGGGCAGAACCAGAGCCAATCAAGTAATTTACACACATTAGTTATGGATAAGAATCCAGGATCCGCTGACGTGTCTCTAAAATCATCTGATTTTTGGGGTACGGCTCTTGGATCAGCAGAACGTGTAAGTGAGAATCGTGATTGCTCTAAATCTGGTGGACCTGGTAAATCCTCTTTGCATTTCTCCTTCTCCTCTAGAGAGACCTCAGCTGCCAAAGTTTCTGAGCATAGGACTAGCATTTCAGAACAAGCTCCTAGGGCTGCATTCCGGACTAGTAACTCTTCTGATGAAGTGAAATTTAAAGAAAGAAATGCAAAAAGATCTGATGAAGCTGAAATTTCATTACCAGCATCCTCTTCTACTAAAGCATCGAGTCCTTTGGACACTACTAATTTGCCCTCGGTGACTGTTCAAAAGTTAAAGAGCGCCAGTAGTGGAAGTAGCTGTATGTTGGCCCCTTTGAAGATTGGGGAAGTCCAAATTTTGGCATCCAAGGCCGCAAGTACTAGGGAGTGTGCTGATGTTATGAAACGTCCTCCTCTAGGTGCAAAATCTGGAAGAGTTCATGACCATCAGAAACAGAATGGTGTTGCCATTCACCATGTAAATTCTCAACATGGAAGAAGTGGTTTGAAGGCATCAGTACTCAAAGTTGTAGACCAGTGGGCTAAACCGAAGTCATCAGCTGAGAATGAGATGACAGGAAGACATGGTCATAAGGTATCTTTAATACTTCCTACATTTACAAATCAGCTAGCCTAAAATCAGCAAAGCTACTTATTCTTATCAATTTGTTTGTGACATGCAGGAGCTCTTTCCATATGAAGTCTTTGCTAAGCTATATACAAATAAATTTGAGCTCCAGCCTTGTGGACTAATCAATGTTGGCAATAGGTAATCCCAATCTACTCCTTTCATAGTCCTTACTGGGATTTATGCTTTCTGAAGAAGTGCATGTTCTTTTGTGGCTGTTATAACTTATAGTCTTCAGCTTGTGCTGCAAAGCAATCCAATAATTTGTTGCTCACATTCGCTTATGCGAAAATATACTCTATTTGTTGCAGCTGCTTTGCTAATGTTGTCTTCCAATGCTTGATGTTCACTCCTCCTCTGACGACATACTTCCTACAGCGATTTCATTCTAGAGCATGTATGTCTCTGGTCCTAAGTTCTTCTCTTATGTGATATATGCTGCTTATGTCGGAAGGTTATATTTTATTATAATTGTTATATCAAGCTCCTAATAGGTCGTTTAACTATAGGTCCAAACAAAGAACAGTGCTTCACTTGTGGGTTTGAGAAGCTGGTAATAAATGCAAAAGAAGGGAAGTCTCCACTGTCCCCTAATGCATTGTTATCTCAGCTGCAGAGTATGGGAATCTTTCTTGGGAATGGCAAGGAAGAAGATGCACATGAATTCCTTAGGTGAACTGACATTTCTGGAATCAAAAGAACTTTGATACATGCGTATATTACAGTTGGAGGGATCTTAATCTAATTCCATTTTATTCTTGCATTTTGCAGGTTTGTTGTTGACACAATGCAGTCTGTGTGCATTAAGGCATCTGAATATGATATACCAAAAACTAGCAAATTAGAAGATACAACGCTTATTGGTTTGACATTTGGGGGATACCTCCGATCAAAGGTATCATTACTTAGTATAATTCTACTTTACTCATTGTACATTTTTTTGGAAGGTATAGTAATCCTGGTCGTTTGCCTTTCTTTTGACATTATTGAATACCCGCCAGATTAAATGCATCAAATGTCAAGGAAAATCTGAACAACGTGAGAAAATGATGGATCTAACGGTTGAGATTGATGGGGATATTAGCACCTTGGATGATGCTTTGCGTCGATTTACAAGGACTGAGATATTGGATGGAGAAAACAAATACAGATGTGGCAGGTTGGTTTGCATTTGCCTTTCGTGTGTTGAAACTTTGTGGGGTCCTTTGATATATCTATTCTCTTTCCATGGTTTTTGGGGATCACTAGAGTTCTGCATGAGCGTTATATATGATTCTGAGGTGGACATGATACCGATTGAGTTCATAGCTAGCCAAATTATTCCCTTCGATGTATTTTGATTACTATACCCTTAAACTTATCAAGACAGAATTATCACAAGTAGTATCTGTCCTTTGTTTGCTTAGTTGGAACCAATCACCTCTAACCTCTTATAAACGTACGTTTGATTCTGGCAGTGAGGTTAACATTCGATGGTTGATGACTGCTAATCTTTTTTTTTTTTGTTTTTTTTTTTCTGGGAGCAGCTGTAAATCCTACGAGAGAGCCAAAAAGAAGCTGAAAATATTGGAGCCTCCCAATGTCCTTACAATCGCTCTAAAACGATTCCAGGTAAACAATATCTTGCGATGAAGACCCTGTTTGTTTCTGTCGAGTCTCACTTGTGTTTTCTTGTTTGCTCACAATTTTCTGACGCTTGATTTTTAAAGGCAGGGAAATTCGGGAAGCTCAATAAGTTGATCAGGTTTCCAGAAACTCTAAATTTGGCTCCATATGTCAGCGGAGGAAATGAAAAATCTCATGATTACAAACTCTATGGAGTAATTGTTCACTTGGATGTGATGAATGCCGCGTTTTCAGGTCACTATGTATGTTATATTAGAAACAGTCAAAACAAATGGTACAAGGCTGATGATAGCACGGTAAGTTTCTCATATGTTATCCATCCAAAAGAATGTTGTAAATTAGTGTCGGAGTAAACTCTAGGTTTCAGTTACCTTTACACTTGGGATTGTTAGTTGTTGAACTTTTGAAGCCACTAGAAGTTTTCTACCTCCTTTTGACAACAATTTAGGTTTACAGTGTTTTTGCTTCTTCCTCTTCAGTGATGAAACTCTGAATAGATAGTCCATTATATAACTTCCCAACTTTTGGATGATGAAATTTTATTCTAAATAGGATATCATAGCTGGTTCCATTTTGTTTTCGAGAAAATATGATCTATCTCCACTGTAGTATGCAAAGTCGTAGGATTGGTTGGTGAGAGAACGAGAGCTTCTATTCATTTGCCTGTCTCTTGTCATCATCAAAATCTGTGGACCTTACATTTTCAAGAAATTTTTTTCAATGTTTAATCCTTGTTTTGCATTGACTACTTTCAGGTGGTTATTTCGGATGTTGAAAGGATATTGACAAAGGGAGCGTATATGTTGTTCTACGCAAGGTAAATGATACATTATTTCACACTCTTTAAGATTATCAAATATATTCGATCTGGTTACTCATGGTATATATATAATGAATTGACTACAGGTGCTCTCCAATGCCTCCAAGGTTATCAATATGTACCAAAACTGTAGCATCCTATAAAAAAAGCAAAGTACCAGTACCTAAGGCTAATGAGAAAAGTACCACACCCATGTCGCGACCTGTGCCTAACACGCCCAATGGTGTTCGACCTGGCAATATACAGTCATTTTATTCCAGTTTCCAGAGACTGCAGAGAATTTTAGAAGATGACTCGTCAAGTGACACTTCTTCTCTCTTTGACAGTAATTCAGATGAATGCTCTTGTAGCACAGATAGTACAAGTATGGAGGACTTTGCTGATTTCATTTTTGGAGATCATCAAGGACGAGCTCACGGACAGTCGGACGCTTCCTCTCCAACATCATTGTCTTCCTCGACTTCTCCTCTCTTCACAAGGCATTCGCCGCTAAGTCGTTCTTCTCCAGAAGCCTACGAAACCTCAAGACATCAGTCACATCACCAGCCCTTGGGAGGAGAAAGGTAAGGAAGACGACGGTTTTTTGTCCAATGACCCCAACTAAGTCAAGTAGTAGAACTAAGTAGATTGATAACACGTAGATGAAGTGGTTTTATTAACAGACCTTAGGCGTGCTTAATGAGAAGTGGTATATAGTAGTAGTATTATAGTGGGGAAGAGAGATTTTGCCCATGAAAATGTATCACGTAATGAAACGGAGATTACTTTTTGTTGTAATAAGTTGTTTGATTTCTATTGTAATCATCAATAAAGTTATTCCAATCGTAACTCAATGTACAGCCTATCTTTCTTTGCAATTTGCATAACTATGAATCTGGGATACAGACTTCCTTTGATCTGCATGGAATATTTTTGATGGTTAAGGATAAATACATATGATGAACGGTACCAAACAAATAAGTATACAAGAACATCCAATTGAAGAGACAACATTCAACGCGTACAACGAAGTATCCTCTAAGAACAAGTATGGTCCGAAGATCATGAAGGAATCAAAAAGTACTTGAGACATATAAGTGAAGTGAGGGACAAGCATAATCTGAAAGCAGGTCATATCCGAGCCACATATGAATTGGCCTGTGTCACATATCTCACCCAACGATATGGATTATAACTACTTGATTTCTTTGCTATCTGCAAGTATTTGACCTGCATCATCGAATTCATTACTCATTAGAGATGACTTAAAAACACAAATATTAATGGTGACGACTAAACTGACATTATAGTTACCTGAAGTTTTGAAACGTTGTACATTGGTATCGTGAACGTCATGCTCACAGGCCCTGCTTCCTTTGTGATATTACCTAAAGTGATATTGACAAATATCAGTACTGTTGGTTTTTTTCTGAGAGTAAATAATAAAAACTTTAATCTTAGAGGGGTCTCACCATGAAATTCCTGTGAAAATGTCAGCTTTGCACGCAGTGTGTGTTCAGCCCCGCCAACAATCTGGAACACGAACAATTAGCTAAATGAAGCACAATACTATACTTCAATATGCCACGTGAGAGATTCCAACACTTACCTTCTTTAAACTCCATTCAAGCATTTTGCTGGTTTCCTTGAAATCTGTCCTCTGTCCAGCCGCACCGGGTTCTAACTCAAAACTAGCCCTGTTACAACAAACATATGACATTAGATCCATTTTTCACCGTGGCTGGAATTTATGACAATTCATGTTAGCCCTCTTCTTCTGGTATCTCAGTAATGTACTTGTATATACCAATAAAAACGTCAAGTACCTGGAAGTATAATTTGGCAATGGCATCTGAACAGTAATCGTGTTTGCAATTATGTCTGAAGGGAACTCAGCACGTATTTTAATAATCACTTCAGCCTAAATTTGCGTAAGGAGAAATATACGAATCAATCACTGAGATTAAGATTAATTAAGCTATTAAGAAATTTGTATAGCTTTCCATATGACTCAAAAGATATAAATGCATGAAATTTCACCTTAAGGCGTCCAGCCTCTTCAATCAAGGTATTAACATGAAAAGGAGGCTTGAACTCCTGGGTCATACGGTAGTTCATCACTGGAAATTCACCATCTGGTGGAACCTGAAAACAGAATGCCAGTTAAAGAGCAAAACAACATGCTATCGTAAGATGTTTACTGTGGTAAATTTGAAGCTAACCAGGGACAGAGTTCTATCTGAATCAAAGCTATCAAGACGAACGGACTCATGAAAGTTACAATCATCAAGAATCACCCCTGAACCTGAAGAACTCCTATAATCTGCAAAAAAAAAAAAAAAGGTTATACTTCAATTGTAAAGCTACCAAGATTAACATCGTAATACTAGACTAAAGCCACTTTACATGTATGTAGTTGATAATGATGCGCCTCACAGAAACAGAAGAATGCAACAGTAGTAGCTATTATATATTAAACAGTTGGTTATGAAGGAAGCTTATAAGTGGAATCATGCAGCTTCGTTTACATTGAAAGCATTCTCAACACCCAGATGCCATGGAAACAGACAACAGGATTTCAAAGAGTGAAACATGATAGAATATGACGTAAATTTGTTCCCCAGATAAAAATGTTGATTTGAGGGGTGAATCAAGCAATACCATATACTGATCTTCCTCCTCTTCCTATGTTTAGGTCTTCATTAAGAGCTAAACGAATTTCTGGATTACCAGAAAGATAGCTCTTCATTTGAATGGTGCCATCAATCTCAGAAGTCAGTATATAACCCTGTTCAGAAACAAGAGATGGTGACACTAAGTCGCAGCTACATATATTAGGACATAATTCGTAGCATTGATCTGCCGAAATGAATTGTTTGCTGTAGCATAGTGAAGAGAGCCTGCCAGGACTTCTGTACTTTAGATACAAAAAAAAAGAAAAAAGTAGCTACTCACACTTGAACTAAAAGTAACACTGATTTTCTCAATGATGTCGACAAAAATTTCTTCTCTTCTCCGACCCCCAGGCTCATTAGCTACAACAGATTTTGTAACTGCAGTTCCAGGCATTCTTTTGGCTCCTTGCTGCATTATATTAATTCAAGGGGTCAGTCACATATCACAGGAAGAGGAAAAAGAAGATCAATCTTACCGTGAAAATGGCAGCAGGATCAATAGGTTGCAGGCGTGCAGGAGCAATGACAATTGGCTCATTGAATATATAGGATTTCAAAACCTCAGTAGATGTAGTTTGCACGTAACCAAAATCCTTATCAAGATAATATAGTTATAGTTAATAATCAAAATTAGTAAGAAGAAAGAAGCCAATATACAGGAATTTACTTGAAAATAATGAAAAATAAATCAAGACAAGACTTACAATTACTTCATCTAACAACTCATACACGAGCACAAAATTTTTCCTGAATGAATCTTCATTCAAAACACCAAGATAATCCTTAATAACACGAGCAATCCTTTGTAGAAGCTCCAAAACAAGAGATGGTGACACATTAACTCTCGTTGTTGCTACAAAATATAGACCAACAACCTTGACATGGAAGTAGTTGACGCCATCGACATTCTATAAGCATAAAACAAGAGTTAGATGAAACCCAATATTTAGCTCAGAACCAAACAGAATTATTGTTCAATCAGGACATACCAAAGGACCAGTAGAGATAAGAAAAGTGTAATTAATTTACATTTAACACGCAATGGTTTACATTTGATTAGTGATTCCCCCTATCAGTACAATAATACCTACAAAGATAGGTGGCGCCTCTGCATTTCCATCCTCCTTCCAGAATTTGACTTTACGGAAGAATGTCTCTGTACTGCCTTTGGGCACCTCAGCGCGGTCTGTAGCAATGATACGTTACACATCTTCAAATTGCAAAGTAGATCCAACCAAATCCCATAACCTCAAACAAACAATATTCTTCTACTACCATACAGAGAATCTAATGTGATTTATCTAGCAAAATGAGAAAAAAAAAAACTAACTTCCCAAATGATGATAATTGACGAATATAAGATGTCTATTGACCATAAGGATGCTAAAAATTCTATCTTCCTCAGCTAATTGAATAGTTCTTTTATATTGTAGAATCTGATTTGGAAATTCGGGTGAACATGTAAGTCATCGGCTAAGAAATGCTAGTAGATCACATAGATCAATAAGCACAGAGCAGCTTCAAGGATAGATATAACGAAAGAGTGACAATCAGGAAAAAAAAAAAACAAAAACAGGAAGAAGCAGAGAGGATCAGATCGGGAGAGAGAGAAATGGAGCTTACAGTCACGGAAGACGATGTTATCTCCTCGCTGGGATAAGACGAAGAATTGAGAGATCATCATCCCTCCTCAGCGGTTAATTCAAACAGCTCGCAGCTAGTTTGGTTGAGTCTACTGATCGCCGAACGGTGTGAATTTCTGGTACGTGGTGGTGGTTCACGTTTACCAATTGCCGTCGTCACTGTAAAGCTTCTTCACGTGTCCGAAGGTTCTGTGTTCCGAAGAATCATAATTCATTGCTCTTCGATAGGTGGCCCGGCCCATTTAAGGATAACAATATGGCCCAAAGCCCAAACTCTCTCTCTCTCGCATTTTTAATTTACAATATAAATGTTAAGTTTCATACGAAATCTATCAATTTGGTATCTGTCTCTGAATATCTATCTATATGTTATAGGTTTGAGTGTTGATGTTTATATTTTCCCTATATTGAGTTTGGTTTTAATACCTAGTTTAGGTGATTAACTTTGGATTTTAGTAATTTCAAGAGAGAGTTCTATATTTTGCAAAGGAAGCCAACTTTTGTGACTCAAATCATCTTTAGATAGAAATTTTGTTGTTGGAAATGTTGTTCGGAAATTCCAACGGTGGTATACATTATACCATTTTCTTGTTATATAGGATTTGATTGCATCATTTGTCTTTTTTGTGGTTTAATATTGATCTCATATCATTGTAACCCTCCAAACTTAATATAATTCAACACAAATGAAAAAGAAAAATGTTTGCGATACTATACTATGTTGTTCCGAGATTATATATATGCAATGGAAAAATGTATAATTTGTTGTCCAAAACTAATATGAGTATGTGGGAAGCAAAAATATACCATAGTACTATAGATAATGGTTCTTGTCTAGAGACAAAAGCAAGAACATCTTTATGAGGGAACAAAAGTAGATTGATTTGAAGGGTACAAACATAAATTTGGATAGTTAGACAACATACAATTTTGAAGATGGATGAGACAAAGAGGGGTCTCTTAAAGCAAACAGGTGGTGCTAGGTAATGTTACTAGGAGAACTTCCATAAAGAGCTCACTATGAGAGAGCAGTTCAAACTTGTGTTGAAGAGAGGTGGTAAGAGATGTAGAAACTTTTCTAAAATTTTCAGACCTTCATTAAAACCAAAAAGAAAAGTTCAGACCCTCTTATATAGGAAACATATGATTCACAAGAATTTTAGAAAAGGAGAAAGGTGAAGAGATTTCTTAGTAATAAATCGAGTAAGGGACAATAAATGTCTTGAGTTTGCTGTTTTGTACGCTTTTTAGTAATACTTAACACTTTCGTACTTGGTCAGTTGGGAAGCTTCAAAATATGTTCTATATGGTGCTACCTACATACCTGATGCCGACGATTTTGTGAACTCATCATATATTAGACCTGAATTGTCATACTGAATGATAAAGTTGATTCTCGTGGTAAACTTAATTATGTTCCACCGGAAAGCTGGTGTAATGGGAGCACTTAAATATTAAAAAGTAAAAGTAGTATGAACTATCCTGGATTTGAGTATTTCTAGAAACAAAATCACATTTGCACCACATTAAAATTTTTTGTATGGTTCTTCTAATGATTATTAAAATCTTATGGTCCATTGAACCATTAACTTGTAAACCCGTTGAACTGACTCGGGAAAAAATTTTTTATCAATCCAAAACTAGTACTCATAGTATTTGTGTTGAATCAGATTATCCAAATTATAATTTTTTAATTAATTATCGGAAAAGAATAAAAAAATAGGAAAAGAAGGAAGAGACTAAAACTATTTATAATGGTATTTTGAATAATTTTATTGTAAATGCAATGAGGTGTTGAATAAAATGTTGAATATGATATATGATCAACATGAAAAGAATAAACATATTGAATTAAGAAAGAAATATAGATAATTATGTGATTTGAAATGTTTTAATTAGGTGTAATAACTATAAAATTATAAAATTGAAAAGAAATTAACAAAATGACTATGGAATTGTATTTTCCTATATCTATACAATATATGCCTATCTACATTTTTCCTATTTAATTAATAATATTTTAATACTTAAAAAAAAATTTCTTCTCCCCTTCTCTAATTTATATACATTATAGCTTCCAACTGAAATCTAATTCAAATCCAATTTTTTGATTAAAAAATATATTTTTTTTCTAACACATACTAAAAATAACCAATAATTACTTAAGCAATATTATTATATAATTTTATATTGAACATTTTTTTATTTTTTCTTGTTAACAACACATTTTTATTCTATTTTATAAACTTCTATTTTTATATTATTTAATAAAAAATCATTTTTTGTGATTATTCTCTATACTACACTATATAAACGTTATATACTTGCATATGGCAAATTGATCATTACTACTTAATTATAATCGTGAATATGGTTAATTTTTTATATATACAATTGTGCTATGGCTATATTGGTAATTCTTATCAAAATATGGGTTTCAGCAAATTCACCCTAAGAAAATCAAGTAAATAACAAAACAATTGACAAAATTTAATCTATAGCCAAAACCCAACCAATCTCTAAAGTCTTATATTAACATGTGATATGGTAGAGTGGAATTTCGGATGTTAGAACTATTAGTCGGATACATATAATCTGAAATAATAGATTGTGGTAGTGATTTTGGTGTAAGTAAATTGATTCTTGGCCATACAAGTAAAACATTATTTCTACCAAATAATAAAAGGTTAACAATCACGTCAATGACTTTATATGTTTACCATAACTATAAAAGATTAACGTGATTGATAGGAAACCATTAAACGAGAGCCACAAGAAAATGACCACTTGGTTGAGTTAGAACAGAATAATATCAGACTCAGTTAATTAGAAAGTTAGGTTATAGGTCTAACAATTGAAATATACACAACTATAGCAGTCTCTCGTCTGGCTGCTCAGTCAGACAAAACATAAAGTGTATATTATTTGATGATTTAATTTAGGAAAATGACGGAAACAATATGGCCCATTGATAAATCACTGTTTACCTTAAAAAAAGCAGACTCATCTTTCCAATCTTGAACACACAAAAACAGCCCTCCATCACTCTCTCTCTCTTTTTCTCTCTCACACACATTAGAGAATAAACAGTAAACAGAAAACCTTTTTTATCTTATCACAAATTGAGAAAGTTGGTGTTTGAGATTGCAAAACCTAATCCAAGATTCTTTCATTCGAAGAAAGGTAAAAAAAGCTGTGAATCTGTGTTTCTTCTTCGTAAGCTGAACATTTGATAAGTTCATTTAGTCATTTTCTTCCTTATGCTTCTCTGAGTTTCTGGATCTGATCTCTCTCTTTCTCTACCCATCTAGGGTTTCTTAAAAAACCTTGTTTAGCTAATAGTTGTTTCTTCTTCGTTTTGTTTATTTGTTTCTTGGTTTAAATGATGTTATGGGTAGGCAATATTCAGGAGATCGGAGAAAATGGCGAGAGAGAAGATAAGGATAAAGAAGATAGATAATATAACAGCGAGACAAGTAACTTTCTCTAAGAGAAGAAGAGGAATCTTTAAGAAAGCTGATGAACTTTCTATTCTTTGTGATGCCGATGTTGCTCTCATCATCTTCTCTGCTACCGGAAAGCTCTTCGAGTACTCTAGCTCAAGGTATCTACTTCTTTATTTTCAATTTATTAATCTTTGGTTCATGTTATAGAGATTATATTTTGGAAAATATTTAATAAGACAATTACTTAAATTTATATTTTTTTTCTATTTGATATAAATGTTAATCATCTTTTGGCTTGGAGCTAGATCATGTACGAAATCGACTCAGTTTTTAAGGCGTAATTAGACGACCTAACTTTTTATAATTTCTTCATATCCTATATATTTTCCCCATAATTACAAAATATAGGATCTATGTTTTAATTCTTTTCTAATTAGGGTTACTAAATTTTGATTATTTACACACTCATGGGCAAGATTTCTACAATCGAAAGGATGCGAGGACAATATATATCATTGTATAATTGTGTTAATAATGCAAGCCTAGTACTTACCACAATTAGAATTTATTTCTTTTCCCTTTTTTTTATTTGACTTTATGGATTACATGTTTTTGACACTGTCACTTGGTATGATTGGGTATTAAGCCTTAACCACTTGTTTTATTTTATTGTGGAAAGTATTACCATAATTAGTAATGGAGTCTTCTAATAAATACAACTCTCTGTCTGCACTTATTTCGACTTGATGTCGACTTTTCATTGCTTTTTCTTTATTGAAACTCAAAAGAGGCTTCTAGTGTGTACGTGTACGTGTAGAAGGAAAGTCATAATTTCATATGAAATAAGGATTGTTTGTTGAATGGTACGTGTAGAATGCGAGACATATTGGGAAGGTATTATCTCCATGCAAGTAACATCAACAAATTGATGCATCCACCTTCTGATCATCTCCAGGTTACATCTCCTCTTGTTTACTATCCTTTTTAATGTATATATAGATATATATATATATATATATTGTGGAAACAAGTATTGGCATAGCATCATTAGTTTTGAAACATTTAATTAATTGGTTCTACAAATGAAAAATATAACCATGAAATATTGACTTTGCATCTAGCAGGTTGAGGATTGTAATCTCTCCAGACTAAGTAAGGAAATCGAAGACAAGACCAAGCAGCTACGGTATGAATCCATTTATCTCTTATACTAATAATTTTTTTATTTGTCAAACATACTGATAGTTAAGAAATATTTTTCATATATATAGCTGTAAGATTATTTCATGTGTGGTTTATTTATATATATATATATATATATATATAATACTGAAATATGAATGTTCTTTATAGGATTTAGAATCTATTTCATCTTGAAACAAAAACAAATTTATTTCATTTCCTGAGTAGGTTCTTGAGTTACCACTCTCATTTTTATTAATACATACAATGTAGCTATCAACATCTAGTACTGTATAGGTAAAATATAATTTTGTTTGGTAAACATGATGAGCCAATATGTGATTTGATAAATTTCTGAAAGCAGGCTGCCAGGCTCCAGACCAAATTTCAAAGAACTTTGGGTGTCCTTAAATACTATTAAGACATTTTTTTCCTCATATCCTATGTGTGGTTTTTTTTGGACACCTACATTCTTATCAATGTAGATGTATGATATTGGTTTATCTCTTATATAAAATAAAAATATAAAACTGATTATATGTTTCTAACGTAAAACAGGAAATTGAGAGGTGAGGACCTTGAAGGATTGAACTTAGAAGAGTTGCAACGGCTTGAGAAAATGCTTGAAGCCGGACTAAACCGTGTGTCTGAGAAAAAGGTTAATACACATAGACTAATAGCATCTACATTAACTTAATGTTACATATATAAATTTGACACTCTTGTTGTTGTTATTGGTATCTAGGGCGAATGTGTGATGAGCCAAATTTCTTCACTTGAGAAGCGGGTTAGTACGTACGATTTCTATAAGTTAAGATGATAAGCCTATATATATATATCGAGTTAATTGATAATAAGTGATGCAGGGATCGGAATTGGTGGATGAGAATAGGAAACTGAGGGAGCAAGTATTGGTTCTAACTCTTATAGAAATCGTTCTAGAATAATGATTTTTATATAATATATAAACATGAGGGAAACGTTTATATGTGCAGCTTTTATATATAAACATGAGGGAAACCTTTGAAAGGGCTAAAACGATGGCGTTAAAGGAACCAGTGGAGACAGAGTCAGCGACCACAAACGTGTCAAGTTACGACAGTGGAGCTCGTCTTGAAGATGACTTGTCTGACACTTCCTTGAAGCTTGGGTATATATAAATAATATTTGTTACTCCAAATGTTTAGAAGATTTTGCTGATATTAATAGTGTAGAGATGTTACTAATTTAATATGGTTAGGCTTCCATCTTGGGAATGAATCGGAGAAAGAGAGAGAGAGAGGTGGAGCAGAGTCGATATCGATGGAAGCTCACAAATTCTAAGTCGACCTTTTCCCTTTTCTTTCCTTTTGAATAAGTGTTGAAAATATTGAATTGGGAAGAATGGAGAATTCTCATTGCATTGCTGAGAAGCAAGTTTCAAGCATTGTGTAATACATGTGACTATTTTGCATTGAATGATTCATTCGAAATGTAGCATGCGTAGTTTTTATAATTAATGTTGCCCTAATTCTATGTTTTCTACTCCATGTTTGATCTTAGGAATATACTTTTTAATAAAAAGTTTCGGTTGAAAAGTAACATGCATCGATTAACTTATTTGTTTTTCCAAGGAAATGGAAGAAGGAAATCAAAGAAATTAATAAAGTATAAAACACCACCACCATCTCCCATTTTCCTTGTTTGGCAGTCGGTGGTTCTCACCACCACCGGAAAAAGGAGGCCACCGCCTGTAACTCTCCATCATATGTTTTCTCACTGTTACTTTTGCTTTAACGCGCTTTAAATCTGAGTTTTCGTCTTCTTTGCCTTGTGACCACCACCGTCCAGTTAGCAGTGGTTGAAGGTGGTGCAATGGATCTCTCGATCCTTCTTTCTACTTGACGGCGGTGTAGGATCTGATCTGGGGTCTGTGTCTCTGTTTTTTTCCACCTTATTCCCTCTCATCTAAGTCTCATAGGTCTCTCCTCTCTGGTGAGGGTTTTCTCCCAAGAGTTCCCTGTAGCTGCTTGGTTTCTCTCCCCTCCGGATAAGTGTTTTTCTCCCAAGAGTTTCTTGAAGCTACTTGGTTTCTCTCCTCCATTAATCACTGATTGGAGCTTATCACAAGGCCTCTTTTATGCTAGTTTAAGTATGTTTTATATTTAGTTTTCAATAAGGTATGATTTGTCACCATCCAGATCTCGTCAAGTCTTTCCATCGTTCTGCCAATTTTAGATCTGATTCATGGGGCAGTTCGCAAATTCCATCAAGGTTGTTGGTTTCTATTTGTTGCTGTGATTGCTACTAACTTTAGGAGAAGTAAATCTCTGCTATGTCGGAGTAGCCTAAGTTGGTATTCACAGATGGTTTTCATTGCTGGAGTATATTTAGATGCAACCGTTTCTATGGATTTTGTTGTGAAATTTGACTGCTTTTACTGAAGGCTGCTTCTCCATATCCATCAAAGTAAAAGGGAAGGATGCATATAGGTTAATCTCTCCAAGTCTAAATAACTCACAGGAGAACAAAGAATCAAATATAGTAATAGATTTGATGTCTTATTGCTATTGTAATCTTGACTTTAGTTGGTTATAGCTATGTTTCTTACATACTTGTAATCTTTGCAATTTGTTAATAAAACTTTTCTTTATGAAAAAAAAATCTTGAAATAGGGTTTAAAAAGCTTGAGCAGACGAGAAAGTCTGAGAAAGATGCAGAAAAAATTGGATTATTTTCCTTGTAATTGCCTTGATTAGTAAAACTTTTTGTTGAGCATAATGCTTTTGTAGGAATCAATCGTATTTGAGTAATTTAAAATAGACAAATATAATTAGTTTTTACAAAAGACTCAAGAAAAGCCTTCCAGTCAAGTGAAGTAATTCAATGTTAGCTATACTTAAAGTTTTTCAGTTAGTTTAAGTAAATTAATTAAGGTGATCTGGGGAGTTGAATTATGTTTTTTTCTTTAAGCTTTTCCTTAATACAATTTTTTCATAAATCAAGTTATTGTTACAAAAAGGCTTTCAGGCCCAAATAAATCTTTAAGCCCAAAAAGGCCTCAGGTCGTCGGTCTTCACTTCCAGCAATTTTTCTGCGATTAAAATTCTTTTTGGAAATTGTATTTTTTAGCAAATTGTCCTCACATCTCTCGACTCTTGAAGAGACACATTGGAGATTGTAAATCCGTGTCTATCTCAGCCCGAAAGTACCAACTGCGGCTTCGTGTCCTAATATTTGGATCTCCAATCTGTATAGTCTCTTTGTTTTCGTACATCTTTCGTCACCGATTTCCAGTATTGTGGTTCTTCGATCAGATTTTTGACAAATCCCAAACTTTCGGATCAAAAAATATATATACATGCTCTGGATGGATGAGACGATACAGTCACAAGTTTCTTCCTTTATTCGTTTCTAACTGACTTTAGAATAAGGGTGTTCGACATCATTGTCTTCAGGTCTCTTTGAATCGATTTTTCAAATGAAGCAATTTCAGCCATTGCAGAACCTTAGTCAGTCTCAGAAGACAGCCCTCGCTGGACTTTTCGTGTTCCTTTTCCCGATTTTATCTCCGAGTCTCTTCCATCCTCTTGGTCGCGCCTCTCCTTCTCTCTTCTCCGTCAGTTTCTTTCTCTCTTCGTTGAATCAATGTTACTTTTTTGATGTCGTGGATTTCATATACTGAGAAGTGAAAAGCTGAAGAAAAAGTGTGGCATTTGCAGGAATGGAATGCTCCAAGGCCTAGACATTTGCGCCTATTCGAAGGAGCTCTTGACCGACAAATTGTAAGTGTGTTTTTTCTCAGTATCTTGAATGTATTTATGTTTGTTCCTTCTTAACATCGAATGAATTCATGTGCAGTCCATCAGAAAGCAGGTGGAGTTATGGTCTCCCTTGCCAGATCAAGGTTGGAAGCCTTGCACCCAATCTTATAAAGGGACTCGTAAGTTTCCAATGAAAAGCTTTCTCCTTCTTTCATTTTTCACATTCATGTTCTCTAGCCAAATTGTTGCCTTAAAATTGACGGATTTTTCACTCTTTACAGCCTTGCCGGAGAAGTCTCAAGGGTTTATTCAGGTATTCCTTGACGGTGGGCTAAATCAACAAAGAATGGGGGTTAGTAGAATCTGGTCTCTTATGGTGCTGTTACGTTACTAAATTTAATGATGATTTCCATTCTGACTCGTCTGGTTTGTTTCTGGTTCCTCTGTAGATATGTGATGCGGTTGCTGTTGCTAAGATATTGAACGTTACACTCCTGATTCCACGCCTTGAAGTAAATCCTGTTTGGCAAGATTCAAGGTAAAAATCTACTATGAAACTTAAGTTGTCGGTTTTTTGATGAATTTGGTGTTCATGCTGTGGCATTTCTTTGCAGTTCCTTCACAGATATATTTGATGTGGATCACTTTATAAGTGTCCTTAAAGACGAGGTGCAAATTGTTAAAGAGCTTCCAACAAAGTATGCTTGGAGCACTCGTGATTATTACGCAACAGGTATTCGAGCTACTAGGATTAAGACTGCACCTGTTCACGCTTCAGCAGAGTGGTATTTGGAAAATGTCTTACCTGTTATCCAGAGGTTTGTGTCTTCTAAACCCAGTGATCTCTACAGATGAATAACTACCATATAAAGTCCTGGAAAAGAAGATCCTACATATGATTTATAGATCAAATTAAGGGGTGTTAGATGCAGGTGTTTTTCTTGTGAAGTCACACTTTTTTTCGTCATAGATGATTGCGAACGTGTTTTCTTAGGCTATGAGGAGCCAAAATTTGCTGTAGCACAGTATTTTGTTACTTATTATTAGTCACCACTCTTTTCTGCAGTTATGGCATCGCTGCTGTTGCTCCATTCTCTCACCGTTTGGCATTTGACAATATGCCTGAAAGTATACAGCGATTACGCTGTAAAGTTAATTTTGAAGCATTAAACTTCGTTCATCGTATTCAGGAGCTAGGTGATGCTCTTGTGCATCAACTCAGATCTCTGCCTTCCAGCTCTCAAACATCGGGAACGATGGATCCATCAGACAGAATAAACACCATCGTCAAAGCTGGAGCTGGAAAGTTTGCTGTGCTTCATCTTCGTTTCGATAAAGTGTGATCTTGATTCTCAAAATATGTTCATTTCCTGGCAGTAATATCTAGTTCTGGCATAGGTTTATCTTTTTCCCTGCTTCGTTTTTTCTCAGGATATGGCCGCTCATTCAGGCTGTGACTTCGGAGGTGGCAAAGCAGAAAAACTGGCACTAGCAAAATACCGCCAGGTGATTTGGCAAGGAAGGGTCCTAAACTCACAGTTCACAGATGAGGAGCTAAGAAACAAAGGACGGTGCCCATTGACACCAGAAGAGATAGGTTTACTGCTATCAGCTTTAGGTTTCAGTAACAATACTCGTCTCTATCTAGCTTCACACCAGGTTTACGGAGGAGAAGCAAGAATCTCAACTTTGCGTAAAATGTTCCCACTGATGGAAAACAAGAAAAGCCTAGCCTCTGTAGAGGAACTAGCTGATGTAGAAGGAAAAGCATCTTTATTGGCTGCAGTCGATTATTACGTGAGTATGAAGAGCGATATCTTCATCTCTGCATCTCCAGGGAATATGCACAACGCATTGCAGGCACACAGAACCTATTTAAATCTCAAAACCATAAGGCCCAACATGATTCTATTAGGACAAGTTTTCGTAAACAAGAGCTTAGATTGGTCAGAGTTTGAAGGAACAGTTTTGAATGGGCACAAGAACAGGCAAGGTCAGCTTCGTATACGCAAACAGAAGCAGTCTATTTACACTTATCCAGCTCCTGATTGTATGTGTAAAGTAGCTTAATTTTTCCCCTACAATTTACATTGTATTATCCCCAATCTTTACATATTCTTCTTTTTTAATTTATGATTTTTGTGCTCTCTCCATCACTAAATCAATAATTGATTGTGTAGATCCGAAAAACAAATCTGAGCTATTTTGGAAAGTTGACCCTAGTTCGATTTCTATACATCTGGAATTTTGTCCAAAATAATTCGTATTATTTCTAATTTATCATTAAGTTGTCTATTTAAGTCGAAAAAGTTAATTTTTTTGAAAAGTTGTGTCCGGGTGAAGTGAGATTGACCAAATCGTTAATGTCTATCTCTAGTACTGTCATTTTCATCGGAGTTTGAGTTGAGGTAAACTTGTAATTCATCATATAACATAGTATACTATTGATGTACTGAATCCGTATATGGCATGATAAAATTTAGAATATGAGTTATGAAGCAAATCTTATGGATGATCCAATCATCGGTAAAAAGAAGAGTGGTGCTTTACTAAACAAAATAAAAGCTTTTTGTCAAAGGAATGATCGAGTTAAGTTGAAGTTTTCTCCGACTTAACTTTTCGACGAGGTAAAAAAAAAAGTCAACAAGAAAAGTAGAAAGGGCCCACTCAGATTCAACGCCCCACCGAGAACTCAATAACCAGTCTTTGTTTTTTGCACTTCTTCCTGTCCCATCCTCCTCCTCTTCGATCTCTCCCGATTCCTCAAGCCCTGGAGAGTTGAGAGTGACGGAGGAAGATTCAATCGAGAAGAAGAAGATGACCTCTACTTTGTATGCTTCCGGTCTCTTTCAGCAGCTCAAGGCAATTATGAGGGCTGATTCGATGTCCGACGACGTCGTCCTTGTGATTGCTACCACGTCTTTGGCTATAGTAGCTGGATTCGTGGTGTTATTATGGAAGAAAACGGCGGCAGATCGGAGCCGAGAGCTGAAGCCTTTGATGGTTCCTAAGTCTCTTATGGCTAAGGACGAGGAAGAGGATTTGGATTTGGGATCCGGGAAGACTAGAGTCTCTATCTTCTTCGGTACACAGACTGGAACTGCTGAGGGATTTTCTAAGGTAGTGTGACCATTAGATGCTGGATGTAGCTTGGTGTCGTGAAGTTTAAACTTGATCTATGATATTGTGATATGTGGCAAAGATTAGTCTTTATGAGTTGAGTCATTTCAGAATCATTTTCATTTGTTCATAGGCATTAGCAGAAGAAATCAAAGCGAGATATGAAAAAGCCGCAGTCAAAGTCATTGACTTGGTATGATTTACTTACATTATGATTATGTTCAATTTCTGTGGTTTTGAACTACATAAATTGACTTTTCGTAGTGCTGGTTATGGTTTTAATTAGGATGATTATGCTGCCGATGATGATCAATATGACGAGAAATTGAAGAAGGAAACTTTGGCATTTTTTTGTGTGGCTACGTAAGACACCTATGCAATCTGATTATGTTATCTTTTTGCGACGTTTGCTGGATTCATTTATTTTACAACGTTTTTAGTTATGGAGATGGAGAGCCTACTGACAATGCTGCCAGATTTTACAAATGGTTTACGGAGGTTTGGAGTCTCAATGCAATAGATCAACTTGAGTTTTGTTTCCTCTATGCTCTATGTAGCATTTTTTACAGAGATTTCAAACCTCAATACTCTGTGTTTCATGTTTCCAGGAAACGGAAAGGGAGATAAAGCTTCCACAACTAGCATATGGTGTGTTTGCTCTAGGTAATCGCCAATATGAACATTTTAATAAGGTAAGTGTGGTGAGAAAATGTTTCTCTCTAGCTTATTGATATTTTTCTGACCTTAACTGATGGTAATTTTCTTGGAGCAGATCGGGATAGTTCTTGATGAAGAGCTATGTAAGAAAGGTACGTGAGCATGTTTACATATTTATATAAGCATTAGGTAATGCAAGATATTACAAAGAGACTGTCGGAGATATTTGCGCTATGTTTTTTTACCTGGTGATACTAACTGTTTTGTCTGGCAACTTGGGTGCCCATTTTCTAGTATCTTTGATGCATGAGGGAAAACGTTGATGATAACATCACATTCCAATGTAGGTGCAAAGCGAATTATTCAAGTTGGTTTAGGAGATGATGATCAGAGCATTGAGGATGATTTTAATGCCTGGTTTGTTTCTAACTTTCTGTCTTACTTTAGCTTTTTTGAGAGACTTTTTCTAGTCCTTCTAAACTATTTCTGTCGATAGGGAACTTCCAGGGCTGGCTTGGTTGATAGTGTTTTTCTGTAAGGGTCTTCATACTGTGTTATTCATTTTTAATTTATGGTTTGCAGGAAAGAATCGTTATGGCCTGAGCTAAACAAGCTCCTCAAAGACGAGGATGATACAAGTGTAGCAACTCCGTATACAGCTGTTATTCCTGAATATAGGCTGGTGATTCATGATCCCAGTTTTACATCTGAAAAATCCGCGGCCTCAAATACGGCCAACGGAAATACTGCTATTGACATTCATCATCCCTGCAGGTATATAAAGATGCGTGTAATAAATAGTGGAGCATAGTATTACAGTTGCAGTTGCATTCTAAAATATGTTTCTTATTCCAAACAGAGTTAATGTTGCTGTGCAGAGGGAGCTTCACACACTTGAATCTGATCGGTCTTGTATTCATCTCGAATTCGACATATCCAGTACTGGTATCACGTAAGCATCCAACTTTAAGTTAATTTCCTGACTCTGACCATTGGGATTAGTTACAAAATAGTACAATGATCTCAACTTGCATGGACTGTCGTTCTCTTTAGTGTTAGTATAAGGATTATTTATATTTTAGATATTACTCACACTGGGTCATGTGAAAAAAACAATTATGCAATGAATATCTGAAAATAGTAGTTCCTTATATGATATTCGTTTTCTGTGCTTCTATATCTTAGTCATAAACCAATCGTCTATAATATTTCACAGTTAGAAATTATTTTATATAAGCTATGGCATTTCTTTGCTGCAGATATGAAACAGGAGACCATGTAGGTGTATATGCTGATAATCATGTCGAAATAGTTGAGGAAGCTGGAAAATTGCTTGGCCATTCTTTAGATTTAGTATTTTCCATACATGCTGACAAGGAAGATGGCTCCCCATTGGGAAGTGCAGTACCGCCTCCTTTCCCTGGTCCATGCACACTTGGGACTGGTTTGGCAAGATACGCGGACCTTTTGAACCCTCCTCGAAAGGTTAATATCTGTTTGTTTAGATATTAGCATCACGTAGCTTTCTTTGGTTGTGTTGATTTTTGCTTGTTCCCAGATATTAAAGATATCTTATTTTCTCAGTCTGCTTTAGTAGCCTTGGCGGCCTATGCCACTGAACCAAGTGAAGCCAAGAAACTTAAACACCTGACATCGCCAGATGGAAAGGTTTGAACACTGCTGTATCTATTTTTCTCCTGTCTTTAAGTTTTCGAGAGTTAACACTGTCAGTTTCATTGCTGTAGGATGAATACTCACAATGGATTGTTGCAAGTCAGAGAAGTCTTTTAGAGGTGATGGCTGCTTTTCCATCTGCAAAACCCCCATTAGGTGTATTTTTTGCTGCAATAGCTCCTCGTCTACAACCTCGTTATTACTCCATCTCATCCTCGCCGAGGTGACTAAAATCTTTTTGAGATATGTGTTATGGCAGAAGCAATCCTATTTTTGAACGTCCCTTTCATTCAAATTATCTCTTTTACTTGTTTTTATCAAAGCAGATTGGCGCCAAGTAGAGTTCATGTTACATCCGCTCTAGTATATGGTCCAACTCCTACTGGTAGAATCCACAAGGGGGTGTGTTCAACGTGGATGAAGGTACTTGTTACCTTTGTTTTTACTATCTCGAGCGTGCACTGTTTCTTTTATTTTTTTGATAGTTTATGAACCTCTCAGAATGCAGTTCCTGCTGAGAAAAGTGATGAATGTAGTGGGGCCCCAATCTTTATTCGAGGGTCTAATTTCAAGTTACCATCCAACCCTTTAACTCCAATCATAATGATTGGACCTGGGACTGGCCTCGCACCTTTTAGAGGATTTCTGCAGGAAAGGATGGCATTAAAAGAAGATGGAGAAGAACTAGGTTCATCTTTGCTCTTCTTTGGGTGTAGAAATCGCCGGATGGTAAACTTTTACTATCGATGCACATTCTTTATCTGCGGTGTCATCATGTTTAGGTGCTGCTTATATGTATGTTGCAGGATTTTATATACGAGGATGAGCTCAATAATTTTGTTGATCAAGGCGTAATATCTGAGCTCATCGTGGCATTCTCACGTGAGGGAGCGCAGAAGGAGTATGTTCAACATAAGATGATGGAGAAGGCAAGTATATCGAGGGATGCATCTTGCTTTCAAAAAAGAAATGTGAAATATATTCTCTTTCTTAAGTGTTTCATTTGTGTTCAGGCAGCACAAGTTTGGAGTCTAATAAAGGAAGAAGGATACCTCTATGTATGTGGTGATGCCAAGGGCATGGCGAGAGATGTCCACCGAGCTCTACATACCATTGTTCAGGAGCAGGTATGGATGGACTTTGTGTTGTAATTTAGGCTTTCGGTTGGTTTACTCAGCTTGGAAGATCGTTTTCCAATTTCTTTACTCTTACATATTTACAGGAAGGCGTGACTTCGTCAGAGGCAGAGGCTATAGTTAAGAAACTTCAAACTGAAGGAAGATACCTCAGAGATGTCTGGTAATTTAAAGATGATTAACTGGGATTCTCTGCTTTTTCAAGTTTTCTTTGGTATGAAAACTGTTTTAACCAGTTAGATGTTTATTTGTTTATTTTCTTTCTTCTACCTCATTTTCTTGCTTATTAGAGTCAAACACGAATGGTTTGTCATAGTTGTCTTTGTATGAACAAAAGTTATAAGCTTTCAAATAAATCTCAGAGGGTGAAAAAGTTGAGAGAAGCTTTCTGCAATATGCTTTCTCTTGTCGATGGTAGATTATTGTGTATTAGTGTCTCAGTCTTTTTCACTCTATATAATCATATTTTGCATGCCATGTCCAGTTTTTGAATCTAGACTCCAAACAAGAATGATCTCAAGGTAGTTTTGACCTCTCTATTTACAAAGATTTGACATCTCAATTTTTTTTTCTTTTGTCTAACATTGGATCGACAAGCTTGATTCATAGCCTAAAATTTACCTCTAAAATCCATTTTTTAAGCTATCATAATGCAGCGGGTATGAAATCGAACCATAATGCAGCGGGTATGAAATCGAACCATGATGTCAAATCATTAACTAATGTAGTTTTTTTTTCTCCACTTAAAAAGCTTATATTAATAACTAGGATAAAGAGATATTGTATAATTACAAAAGCGAGCGGAATATATATATATGGAAATTATAGTTCAAACTAGAGAAATTTTTTTATAAATTAAAAAGTTTGATAAAGACATAACTAAGATATGACAAAAGGAAAATAAGAAATAAAATTGCTACCCTGAGCTTGAAGAACAAAAAGCCAAACTCAAACGAATGAAAAAGAGCGAAGAAATGAATAGACTAAGAAGAGCAAAGAGATGAAGAAGTTATATCACTTAAGTATAGAGCAAAGAAATAAAGAAATCAAGTTGGTCTACTACAGTCCAAACTAAATGGATGGGCAGACAAAGATGCTCAATCAAACATCGTAACGATTCACGAGAAAAATCAATCTAACTGATATCATAAGTAGACTATAATTGGTCTACATTCTCTTTTCAGAATATTATTTGGTGATCAAGTTAAAATAAATTTTAACTAAATTTTTTTTCCCACTTAATTTATCTCTAAACATTAACAGATGTGCTTGGTTTCATGTAAAAATTTCTTTCAAATAAATATAATCTTTTGGGACATAATTTGTTTGACACGTATGTTAAATATTTCTTTAGTTTTATTTAATTCAGACACACTTATGGTTCATTTTGTCATAAATATAACGTTACTAACCTCAAGTGCAAAACTTGGTCAACATCTCTATATTTTGATATCCATATGGTCGTTTGCCATACACATAAGTCTTCCTTCATCTAATACATACATAAGTAAAATCTTTAATTTTAAAGATGCAGTTATGCAGAAAAAATCAAAAACCATATATTAGCAAAATGAAAAAGAAAAAAAAACAGTGGAATGCCAATAAATCAATATGATCAGATTAGCTACCTTGGTAGTTTATAACTTTAAAGGTCATCATTAGTAATTCATCTTTTGCATTCTAATGCTAGCAAATATCATTTGCATTATACTTCTAAATTAGTATCATCATCAATAAAAACATCTAGTTATGTGTTGTGGTTTGATGGAGTACAATGTAAATTAGACGGATATAATTTAGAGTAGTAGCCACGTAAATCATCTTTTTATCCACTATTTCATTTGTGGGGAGTCTCATAAAAATCAATGTAAGAGACTTTAAGTTTCACTGCAAATCAATATCAGCTTAAGAATGGAACATGGAGAAAAATACAATTTTGATGTGTATATGATATGCATCAATTTTGTCTGCTGGTTACACTCATTCAAATGATCCAAATATTGATACTTAGAAAGTTGTTGTCTGCATCCACATTTTAAAGTTTAGATAGTGTGATGCAATAATATAGTGACAAAGAAAGTAAACTAATCAAAAAAGTTGATTGATACGTTTCTCAACATTTTGAATCGGTGATAATAAAATTCGTTAAAGATACAAGAGGGTTAAAGAGAAGCAATTATTGAAAGGATATGACAAATATAGTAGCATATTATTTGTATGAGTTGCAGGACACTTGAAGAAAACGAAATGAGAAACACAAAGTTACGAAATGATATCAATAACTTCATCCTTAAGTCTTACAAGGTCTTCTTCAGGTATCACAACACTTAACTTCCTTGCAAACTTTCCCTTAGGAAAAACCAAAACAAGACCTTTGTCTCCAACTCCGTCAATTGTGTAGTTTACAAACACCGGCTTTTCCCCTTTGATCTCGGATTCACACATATTGATGTCAACATTCACAAACGTTAAGTTTGCACCATACATGATAAAATCCGAAGACCCTTTATCTTTTTCTATCATTTGCTTGATCACACCATTTTCGTTTCTTGTTTCAAGTGCAATCAGTGTCGCTAGTTCTGATATCCCAAGCTTTTCCTTTCTTTTTTCTACTGTGCTTACTACCAAGTCGTCATTCGAACAAGTTGTTGAAGATTTCTTGCGGTCACAAACTGTTATAATATTTGTGTTTGATTCGCCACGGATTTTCACTAACGACTTCCACATCAATGCGTAGAGAATGTCAACCTCTGAAAAAGATTGGTCTTGTGACTTGTACTTAGCCATTAAACGATCAATTTGGTGGAGACTAATATCAAAGATATATCTCCCCATCTTGCATTTATTAGCTAGTAACCAATGCTGGCCAACTGAATCTATCTTTTTTGTGGAAATTGCTTCATCACTAGCATTAGCATGAGGGGCTGGTTCGGGATTTTCTTTGTAAACAAGTTTGGGTGGGCCATGACCTGACATCAGTTGTCCTAATGTATTCATGAAAGTTGATGCTGAAAACACATCTCCTAAAACATGAGCCCAACTCAACCCAATAGAGAACCCACCACATTTAAACTGAGTTATCTGAAAAAAACATAGTAATTGAAATGAATGTTTGATATGTAATAACTACTGACAGATATGCATCAAACCATTGAATTATTATTCCTCTGCCTTTGAACTTAATTAAGAGATCCATAAAACTAAATTTGGTTTTAGTATGTACCTGGAGGAAAACGAGTGGAGAGAAGATAAGATCAGGACCAAGACTGTGATTGTAGACAAGGAATTTGTGGTCAAGGGAACGGTCTTTCAAGTCAAGCCACTCTTCCACCGTGAACTCTTTGACGTTGGCCTCAACAATGCGTATGCCACTGTCATTGCAGCGAATGTAAGGTATGGCTAGAGCTGAAAAGTCGTCATCGTTTTCAGGCATTCGGATCCGACCCGAGACGTGGTAATAAGACTGAAGAAGAGTAAACATGCTTGTCTTTAAGTTTGTAATGGTGAAGCCATGTGTATTCTTGAAGAAGTAGACGGCTCGGACGTAGTGGAGCTTCATGACTAAGTCCATGGGCGTGAGCTGTCGTGGTTTGTTCTCGCCTGTTACAGAAGCTGGCACCACTGACGATAACTTAACACCTGTCAGTACTGGATTGTTCTCCATTGCTAGAGATAGATAGAGAGCTAATGCATAAAGGCCTAAATGAGATATGTGTTATATAAGCATCTTAAACGTTTCCAAACCGAGTTTCTGAAAACAGTGAAGTTCATTATGAATGGGACAGTTGGAACAATGGTTTTGGTGACGGTGACATTAAATTGTGGGACTTGGGTGTTTACAAATTACAGGTTATGAATAATATAACAAATTTGAATCAATCATTGTAATTTACTGGCGAATTCCTTGGACAGTTGAGTCATCAGATCTATCCAACAACGAACACTCTTTATTACATGCAACTTGTCATATAGCTTCAATTAATAAACGCACAAGGGTTACAGCCAAGTACAAGTGTTTAATTCCGGATTCAAGTGATACTATTATGATAGTTATACCAAACAAGCTACAATGTTATTGTTTCCAACATCCAGAATGCAGTTTTAATGATTGCTGTTCCTTTCCATTACAAACACAATTACACAACCAATTTTTCATGATCATGGTTTTACAATGATACAGAATCACTAAATCCTGAGCAAAAAGAAAAAAAGAAACTATGATATTCAATCATTCTACTCCTAATTGACCCCCTCCAAGGTCACGAGCTTTGTTGTGTCTCGTTAACAAAAAAACAAACAAACTAGTCATGGAACAGTATTTCGAAAGACTCATCGGTGATCTTTCTGGGAGACCTAATAGTACTCCAGATGCTTGGACTTGGTGTTTTTCACTCCGTCAACCATCCTGACTAATTGCTTGATTCATCACATGTAGCCTCATCTAAAGAAGCAGCGAGATATTCAGCAAGACTCTGCTGATTATTGCTAGGTTTTTGGGAAGCTTCTGAGATCACAGACTTCTTTGGTGCTATAGAATTGGGAAGCCAGGATTGACCTGCTGTGTTGCTGCTAGAAGCATCTGAGAAACTTTTCCATAAGGCTGGCTTGATATACTTCCATGGATCTTCAGCCATGGAGTTGGAATAAAATCGTTCAACCCCTAGTTCCATGGGTCTTCTTCCTCCATCTCTTCCAAAGCTTGTATTCATACCGCGTCCTCGGCTTCTGCCTCTTCCCGAGTTAGGATATGTGTTTCCAGCCCAGTTAGAATTATTTCGTCCATAATGGGAATATTGTGGAGCAGGATTGTTGTAGCTGCCTCGACCACCGAATCTATTATGACCCATGTTCGGGTTTTCTTGAGAGACTGGAAAAGGCCGAGGTACCCATTGAGGTGGACCTAAATGGTTTACAGGTGGAGGCCTAAAGTTATTATTCCAAGCAGCAGGTGAGGGAGAGTGTTGTGTCATCCCTCTTGGTTCGGTAGGCAGATTACCACCTTCATAATGAGCTCCTGGAACACCGCCATGATAGTTCGGTTCCTGATACTCAGTGCCTAACGATTCTGTACACAGTTATAATGCAAGGATCAGAACTGGACTATTGTTCATTGCAAGACAGAACACGAAGATGAATGAATTCCGTAAGTGATGTGTCAATTTCCAGAAAGTGAAACATACAGTGATATATCAAACTAAGCTAGCTAAAGCTAACAGGTACGAATTTCATATCTGATCTATGTGGTCAATCACACAGTTAATTAAGATAGGCAGTCTTCTTAACCAATGAGCTTATAACACACAAATAAAGCCAAAACGAACAGTGAAGATAGAGTGTCAAGGGTGTTGCAGGAGAAACAAGCACCTGGAAGTGATGGTGGAAACTGCGGAGGTCCTGGAGAGTTCATTTGATAACTAGGAGACGAGATGTATTGCTGCTTAGGGGTCTTGTTTCTCTTGAAACTAGAATAAGCAGACATCGGGTCAGTGTAATAATCAAACCTTGGCGTTTCAAATGATTCCTGCTGCGGAGTGGATGTCTCTGCCAAGGGATTAGAGAGGTGGCTTGTGTTCATAGAGGTTTCAAGATTTGTAGAACCATCATCGTTTTGTGCAGCAGCTTCCATTCTCATGGCTTTTAACATTTGTTTTCTTTTCTCTGAATCCTCCATTGTGACTCACGTCCACAGCAAAATCAACTACAACAATCACAAGAAATTCAATAAATCATCCATAAGTATTGTAAACTTGAAATATCTTATCACTAAGGAAACTAGATTCGACTAAGCCTATGCATTTGAAAGAGAATCAACATAGCACCCGCACTGTTCTATGAGAGAACAATCTAACCCTAAACATTAAATTCTTACATTAAAGTATACCCAAATCCGAGAAAAACGAAATTGGGAATGAAATGAAACTTCACAAAGTATGGTTTCCTCTAAAATCTCCAATTCCTCGTCGCCAAGGTAGAGGTCGAATGAAAAAACCCTAAACTGCAATAACGATGATGACAAAACAAACAAAACGTTTCACAATTATAAACGAAGACTTCCAAAACCATATTTTATGATTAAACCCGGTTTACCATTTAACCGAACCGGAAATTTCTCAATAGAAAATTACTTTCAGTCTCTCGCACGAAAAAATCAGTTCTTCTTCGTTCTCGATCGAAGCCGCTACGTTCTCTTCGCAGGTGATCTGTTTCTTCTTCTCTGTAAATTCTTTAGCTTTCGATCAGGCTTCTTTCTATTTTCTCGATTGAGTGTTTGTCTTAGCTATTTCTAGTTGTGTTCTGCATTTTGATCAGATTTACTGGTGAAGTTGAATACCACTCTGGTCTCTCTCAAATTCGTCGGAGAGGAATGCACGGTCGTCCAAGGAAGGCTTCGAAGCCAGAAGAGGAAGCAGCCTCCGCTGCTAAAGCCGTTAGGCTTCGGGCACTCCAGACTCAGTTTATGTCAAATCATCACAACAAAATGTATAAATCAATTAAATCAGTTTATTTTGTCAGAATTTTTAGTAATTTTCAGGATTCTTTGTTCAGCTACTCATCATCTGTTGCTTATGTATGTTCTGGAATTTTTTATGTCTAGTTATACCAAGGAAGCAATTGAATTGAGCACTAAGCTCCTTGAGATCAATCCGGAGGCTTACACGGCTTGGAACTACCGGAAGCTCGCAGTGGAGGATAATCTATCTCGAATCGAGGGTGATCCAAACTTGGTCAAGTCAATTGTTGATGAGGAACTTAAAGTGGTGAGTTTTCCTGCCACGAGTGTCCTTGATTGATATCCTGTTACTGTTTCCGGAAAGAAAATTTGCTCTCTGTAGAAATAACTGTTTAATGATTTCTGTGAATTCTTCTCTAAATTCAGGTAGAAAGTGCTTTGAGGCAGAATTTCAAGTCCTATGGTGCGTGGCATCATCGGAAGTGGGTACTGAGTAAAGGGAATTCCTCCGTAGGGAATGAATTGCGACTATTGGATAAATTCCAGAGGCTGGACCCCAGGAATTTTCATGCTTGGAACTATCGCAGGTGAAAAAAAATTAAAGAATGTTGACACCCTTTGTACTTTTGTAGGGTGCATTGATTCATGTGTTGTTCTATTCCAGGTTTGTTGTAGACCTAACCAACAGGTCAGAACAGGATGAGTTGCAGTATACAGACGATATGATCAGTAACAATTTCAGCAACTATTCTGCATGGCATAATCGTAGGTATGCATATGTTTTTATGAAACTGAACCATTAGTCTCCTAGATTGATTGTCACATGACCGGAACCAAAGTAACTATATTATAAATACCAGAGTTCATTGCTGGAGAGAAGCATTTGTTCATGAACAAGATGAAGTTTCCTTTTGAAGAGCATTCATATTTGGGCTTCTTTATTATCTAATATTACCACTACATTATTAGTGAGATACGAACAAAAACTAAGGCTTAGCTATAATATAGCTTCTCAATTCAGTAATGATCCTTACTTCGCCAAGGAGTTCCTCTGCCCATCAGCGGATTTACATGCCTGAATCAGAGGCTCTGTTAGCTGACAACATTCTTTTTAATTGTTTGGTATTCTGCAGTGCTCTTCTTTCAAGTTTGCTTGCAAAAAAGGCTGATGGCTATATGCCAAATGAAAAGATTCCTGATGAATATGATGTTGTACATCAAGCTATTTTCACAGACCCAGATGACCAAAGTGGCTGGTTTTATCATCGTTGGCTTCTTGATCAAACTGTTAATGTGGAAACCCCTCTTCTCATATCCTCTTGGCCTTCACACGGTTCCAGTATCAATCTATCTGGAGCTGGGTGCTTGAATGGCTCTTCTTCCAACTTCACTACTTTTTGTTCTGCGTCTGGCTCTTTTCCACTGATTCTCTACTTTGACCAAGCTGTTGGTGGAGTAAACTCGTCTACTGTTACTGTTGATTCTGAACTAAAAGGAAACGAGAACCTTGTCTGGGAACCAGTTTCAAATAGAAACTACCAAGTTTCTTGTATATGGGTTGCTCGTCTGAAATATTTCAGTTCAGAACCTTGCATCCATGAGGAATACAAAGTGAAGGTTAGACTTGGGAACTCTCCAGGAATTGTTTCTTCCAGAGGATGCAACCTCAGTGCTCCGTATGAGTTTGTCTTCACAGCGCATATTCCTGTCACTATTGAAGATTTGCCAGAACGCCTTGTTTCATGGACCGATGGTTTTGATATTTGGAATGTCCAGTCGAAGGATTTGAACTCCATTGTCACCTTGGATCAGTCAAAGCCTGAGATGGATATTCAATGGCGTCAGGAGACTATACTAAAAGAGCTTGAATGTTTCAGTGACCTGTCTGACAGGTCTATCCTATATACTTTATTGCTTTGATGGGAAACAAAAGTCTTTGTCTTGAACTTTTGTTTTTTATCCTATATAGCAAAATTGGAAAGCTCACTCTTGCAAGGCTTTGGATGGCTCATGAAACTATGATATCGGATAATGCTGTAAAGGGTGTTCACTATGAAGAAATCCTCCAGCTGTATAACGAATTGATGGCGCTGGATTCTCCACATTACCAGTACTACAAGGATGAGCACAGCGTAGCTTTTCTCCACAAGGTACTTAGTCTTCCTTTTGGCTGTGAATCTCAACTTGAGGTTTTGATCTTATAATCTTCGATGAATTTAGGACTCTTTCCCCCATTCTCGTCTACAGTGAAAGGTTAATTTTGTTTACTTTTAGATTTTTTAAGTTCCTTTTCAACATGCATACTACTCAGAAAGAGAATATTCATGCAGGTGACTTCAAGCACTGAATCCTTGTCAAGACATCTCTTCCGGTATAGAGATATGAACAACCTTATCTGTCTACGGCTAAATAACTTATCATTATCTCGGATATCCTCAGTCGAAAGGTTGCTCTTTGTCCAAATGTTAGACCTCAGTCACAATGAGCTTCATTCAACAGAAGGTATGTTGCTTGATTTCACTTGTTGCATCTGTGCGGTAAATGGTGATTAAATTGTATATGCGGATCGTACAGGATTGGAGGCAATGCAACTTCTCTCGTGCATAAATCTGAGTCACAACAGAATCCGGAGTTTTTCAGCGCTGGACTCTCTGAGACATGTGAAGCAGCTGAAAGTGTTGGATGTTTCACACAACCACATCGGCAAGCATTCGGTGGACACAACACGCTACCTTTGTTCTTCACCGCTCTCTAATTCAGAGTGGATTCAGGGTGATGTAGGAACACAAAAGCCTGGGTTGGTCACTAAATACTGGGATGCATATTTCGTGTTAAGAGATTTGAATCTGAAACAGTTAGATATAGCAGGAAACATAATTGCAGGGGACGAATTCAGCTCTTTTGTCCTCCAGGTTATGCCAAAGCTGGTATGGCTCGATGGCCAGGAACTTGGGAGTTAGACCATAGGCCAAGTTTTTTACTTATTCTATAGATCATCAAATGCCCAAAGCAATTTGAATTCTCTTGTTGATGTTTGTTGTTGTCGTATGCTCTCAACAATCTTATTTGTAGAATTGACTGTACACCTAAATTTGGGTTGATATATTCTCTGTTCCTTTTGTTACCAATCAACTTTTAATTATAAACATAAAGTTTTGATGAAATACAACTTATAAGAATTGCAATTTACAATAGATGCAACGGTCTCCAACAAGAAACCAAATCTCATTAATTATTCACTGTCTTACAAGTAAGAGCAGATACATACTATACAAGCAAAAACCAAAACGAAAAAAAAAAAGAAAAAAAAAAGCCTTCAACTCTTCTAGGCAAGGCCTTTGCCCCATTGATTTGTTAATTTAAAATCAAATTCAGGAGCTAATCAACGCATAGCACCTACACTGTTTCTGTTAGTACCGTAAATGTTAGGTGTCTTAACTATTTAATGGGAGCTGAATTAGTAGAATTACCCCTTTTGTGGAGGTCTCCACCCATTTGGATCAGCTGCACTGGAGACTTCAGTAGCTTCTTTAGTGTGTCCACTATGCCACCAAATGCTGGCCGCTGAGCCGGCTCATCGGCCCAGCAAGCTTCCATTAAAGATACCAAAACCGGAGAGGTATTGGGAGGAATTACAAGCCGCCTGTTCTGGAATGCAACAGCTCCAACCACCTGATCACCAGTCCAACACTCAAAAGATATACCAAAACTAAAATTCTAAAAGTAATGGATAAGCCAAATATTAACTCTTGTATGAACAACAATTTTGTAGAATCATATATTCAGAGTGTTGGTTACCTGAGCAGGACTAAGTCCATCCCAAGGCTGTTGCAAAGTAATCAACTCCCATAGAACTACTCCAAAACTATAGACATCTGATTTCTCGTTTGTTGGCTCTCCTCTAAGAAATTCTGGAGCCATCCACTCAGGCTGTTAAAACAGACGATGAGAAGAGGTTTTACATGTCAAAACATTTTTTCCACCCGAAAATATCCACAGAACAATAACTACATCTTAAGAGAGCTTACTGTTCCGGCGACAGATTTCGATGGTATGAAAGTGTTTGCCTTAAATCTGGAAAGTCCAAAATCGCAAACCTGAGGCAGGGGGAAGTCAGATTTGATATGTTAGAGTATGCTTCATATGAATAAAGTTTATATTTGTGTTAACATCATTACCTTCACTGTCCAGTTCTTATCAACCAATAGATTTGGCGTTTTCAGGTCCCAATGTACTACAGGAGGATTTAGACAGTGTAGGTAGTTAAGCCCCTTGGCCTGTTCCAAGAAAACACACATTTTTTAGTGTTTCTACACAAACATACTAAACGATTGAGATAAATTGAAAGATCACAAACCACATCCAGTGCCATACGTAGCCTCCTCCTCTGATCTAGCACCTCCCCAGAAGCTGGCCTATGGATGATGCGAAAAAGACTGCCCCTGTCTCAAGGAGTAAGAGATAAACATAAGCAACTTGGTCATGCAGAAGTTTAAGATGGAACATCAAATATCTTAACTATGCGATTTTGGCCAGAACAAATAAAGATGTATGTGAATGAGGTTACCTTGGCAAATATTCTGTTATTATTGATAACCGGGGTCGCTCTGTCACAGCACCCATAAAGAGAACAACATTTGGGTGACGGACACGTTTCATTATTGCAACCTGCAATCAAAATCACAGGAATGAGAGTTTCAGAAGGTCCCAAATTAACGCATGGAGTTAGTTATTCAAACCAGACGCATTCTCCCACTTATATACCTCTCTGAGAAATTCTCTGAATTGGTCATCACGGAACTCTTGAATAGACAAAATCTTGACAGCGACATCCTTTACCATTAAGAAAAACGTAATTAACATCTTCTGCTGAAATTCTATTACAAAGGAAGTGAGAATGAGAGCTACTCCAAAAAGAAAGCACAGTGAATGATAAACTTTTTTCAAAAAGTCGAAACCTACTGATCCATGCCACTCAGCTCGATGAACAGTTCCAAATGATCCTGAAGATACGTAGGAAGATATAACAAGAAGATTCTGTTATCATGGTGCCAAAGCAGAAAATCTTTTTTACACTATAAAATCATGGAAGAAGAAGTGCATACCAGCACCCACGCGCTCTTTGATATGCAATTCATCCCATGAGATCTCCAGCCAATCTGATGCCAAAGAGGGCTCAATAGTCAAGTATGGGGAGATGGCGTCAACAGGTAACCTGGCTTTTTTATCTTTTAGGGTCTTGGTATTGGCTATCTCTGATTCCATAGATAAGTCTCCCTTTTGCTGCTTGCTAATACTGTTTTCAGTCGGATCTTCTAACAGAAAGGTCTCCTCTTTGCAGGTTTCTCGTGAAGCCGTTTTCTCTTCACGGAGTTCTGGTATATCAAGTGGTAGAGATCGACGAACGGATCCTGTCAAAACCATTGATGACGCTTTCGTGAAGCAAGTTTGATCTACATGAGCACAACATATTGTCGTTGCAATAACAGGCGACTCAATTTCACTGTGAACATGGCCTTGACTCCCTACAAGAACTCAATTAACAGAACTCCATTAAGAACTTCTTCAATCTCTACCTCAACTACAGACGGAAACTTTTGTATAATAATGATTTTACATGCCTACCTGAACGTTTAATATTTTCAGAAAGCACACATGAAGTCTTTGACTCTGAAGTCTGACAAGGAGTTTTACTATGCACGTAAGGCCTGGAAAACTCTGTAAGGTGACTAATTCGAAGAGGTGAAGGAATCTGACACTGTGTTCCCCCGTTGATAGAGGAATCCGGATCATGGACATTTCCTGGTTCCCCGATAAGGTCAACTACATATTCCCTGTTAAGAAATGATATCAACTACAATCAACATATGGAACATAAGCTCAAAATATTTCAATGATTCTTCAGAGCTAGCAACCACTTGTAAGCACAGAATCAAGGACATACACAAGTAGACCCCTGGAGAGTAGAGACCCATCTGTTAGTAAAAATAAAATATTAATAGGTGCTTTAAGTAGAAGAAGGTCAAAACTTCCTAAATATCATGCCCTGAGCGTCCACAAGTGGAGGCATGAATTTCCTTTTTACTAACAACCTGAGAGTCTACTTATGTAAACCCACTGATCAACCTGGCTGTAGTTAAGTAGACAGAGAGGGAAACAAAATAAAGCCTATGAGAAGGCTTATAAGCTTTAACGCTATTCAACCTTGAAAGCTTCCTGTCATCGTCGATCTTGACAAGGCAAGAAGATTGGTGGTCCTCTTTACAGTACCTGCAACCTTTAGCTATCCGACATGGTAAACCTATGCAATCAGCCAATATCTACATATTCAAGGAGAGCAAGTCAGCATCCATTAACGATTACAATTATTTCAAGGTTAATCCAGTCTATCTTTCTCTTTTACAATGTAAGTTCATGACTCACCTTAAAAAGGATGGCACGATGCCGGCAAAGGCCCATCGTTAGACTACCTATAGGAAGAATGATACATTTCCGAAGTTCCTTGAGTCTATTGCTAATCAGTTTCCATCGTTTCTGGAGATCACCTTGCTCCATCTGGAAATTACCCCTAAAAGCTCCAAAACCTCAGCCCACGTATATACAGATGACAACTATGAAGTTGGAGTTGTGAAACTAAATCAAGGAAAGTACTTTATAAAAAAACAGTACCCCATATAAACCGCAACAAGTCTCCCAAGTTTCTCCACGAGCACTAACATGTTGTCTGAAGAACAATACAGCTCATGTGCCTTGTCCTCCAGCTCTTTAAGACGCGAGTCCTCACGTCTGTCTATCAAAACCACTTCCATTGACGTATCGCTCGGCTCAGTCTCCTTTAGTAACAAAAGAGATGGAAGTCGTTTTCCTTCCTCTGGATTGTTACACATCAACCAAAGATAGGGGTCCATCCCTAATATGCTGTAAAAGCCATCTGATATCTTGTCACTGTAGGATAAACAACCGCTTACCTGAAGATAAAATGGAGAAACAAAAATCACAGCTCGTCCTAAATCTCATCCATATAATTATATTTGAGTCAGAAGTTAGAAGGACTATACGACTTCATACCCAGAAACGGTAGGAGACAGTTTCTGTGCTCTGTGTATGAACCGACTCACAGGCCAGGTTTGCCTGAGAACTTAGCCTCCTCGCAAGCGTGACTTGCAAGTAATAGCCTTCTCTTGACTTTTGCGCTAAACTTTTCCCCTTTCCTTCCTCCCTAACCTCAACTTCTTCTTCCTCCTTGGTCACGGAGACACGCGTGGTGGTCGACGCGTCCCTTGCGTCTGTCGGACTTGAGAAATTAGAGAAATTCCCGTCGACCGTCGTCCCGGAGAAGAAACTCCCCGCGAAGCTGCTCTCACTCGACATCCGGGGAAGCGAAACCTCTCTGTCGAAGCTTCTATCAATGTTTCGTTCGCTTATGTTGATCGCTCTGGCCGAAGAAGACGACGCCGCGATAACGGAAACCGGCGAAGCAGCAGGAGGCGGAACCGGATCACGCGGAGACAATAGAAGCTCTCTCTCCTCATCAGCGTCGCTAGACATAGAGAGGCGCGTGGGCTTGACGCGTCCAGTAGTAGATAACCGAGATAAATTGGCCTTCTTCTCCGCAAGCCACTCATAGAAAGCCGCTAATTGCTGCTGCTGCTTCTTCTCCGACTTGAGATCATCAACACCAGAATCACCTGTTGATGGAGCGTTAAAGAGATCCGAAACGGCAGAGCTTTTAGAAAGCAGAGAAGCAGAGGAGTAAACAGACTCCTTCTCCTTGTTCGGATCTTCGCCGCCACCATTAGATTTATTATTTCTTTCAAAACCAAAACTCTCCCCAACGTTGGACGAAGATTTCTTCCCTTGATCATTCTTCAGCGAAAACGAATCGAATCCACGATCGGGAAATTGCCGCGGGAAGAAGTAAGTCGTCCGGTGAGGCATTTTGAAAAAATCTCAGCCGTTTGCTTTGAAGTCACCTCAGAAAAAAAAAACTACAGCTCGATGAAACAGGAAATGAAGTTCTTCGTAAGTGGTTGGGAAATTGTTCAACCAAATCCCGTCATTGAATCCAGAAAAAAAAAACACAGAGCGAACAAGAGGATAGAAGAGAAGGAAGTAAAATCTATTGTTGAATTCTTCAGTCAATATGTATATATATGTATGAATAACGTGCTTGCTTGGTCCGTTATCTTCGTAATACTTATGAGATTGAAGTAGTCAAATCGTCAACCACTAGAAAAGGAAGAAACAACCGGAGAAGATATATGTATGAATCACCGGAAAACAAAAACAAGGGAGGTTCCGGTGAGGGAAAGAAAAAGGGTTTTTGTTGTTGGATCAACAAGTGTTGAGATTTCACGAGAGAAAAGGAAGAAGGAGAAGAGGAAGAAACACAACGAAGTGGCAATAAAATATTTGAAAATTGTATTATAAAAGAAAGGAAAATAAAATTGGGCCAATTAAAAACTCTGAAAAGCATTGGCATATGGAGAGGGAAGGAAGAGAAAAGAACTTGTCGTGACGAGCTTACACGTCTACTCTTCCTCCACTAGGATAATGACACGTGGATTATCATCCTACTCATGCTTTTCCTGCTCTGTCTCTCCCATGATCCAAGTTTTAGAGTTTTGCTTTATAAAACAGACATGACTCACTGTAAGTGCGCCACTCTTATAAATGACAAGTTTCATGTTAATTTTTTTTTCTTAAATAAAAACTAGTTTTTACCTCCTAATTATTTAGAAATTATAAATATTTACAAAATTCATATATATGTCTCCTGGATATGACGCAGACCAAAATAAAAAAGTTAACTGAATCCAGTGATCTGGTGGGAAACGTAGCATAAGAAGTGCATGACCTCACTCACTTTTTCCCCCATTTTTTGGGGATAGACGTGAGCGCCTCCTTAATTTCTTACAAAGTTACCATCCCACGACCAAACTCTTTTTCTCAAATATTATCCCATGTACAAACTATGCTTCGGCCTTCCGTCCCAACCAAACCTGATTTGGTTAGTTTGGTTCTCGATTAATTCGATTTGCAAAAATTAATTTTAAATTAAACTGAAAATAATTTCGGTTTGGTTCAGATTTTTGAGTTTTTTCGGGTTTATTTTTTGTTTTTTTTGGGTTCTTTTAAGTTTAAAATATATAAAAAATCAAGTTCAAAAATATATTTTTGGTATATTTTTAACTGATCGGTTCTGCGGAAACTGAACCAGCTGGACCGATATTCAAAAATACATAAATTCCGACCAGATTTTGTAAAACCCTCAAAATTGAACCGAAACCGAATATTTCAGTTTGGTCAATTCTGTCCAATTCAATTTATACCCAAGGCCCAGGGCTAGTGCAACCAACATGTTTCAATTGCTTTTAAGACACAAAAAATGTATATATGTATTTGTATATACGTATTGTAAATCTTTTTCTATCATAAAAAGAACATATAACAATAGTTACTAATAATCTCATTTTATAATTTGTGTAACGCTGGCGACCACAAAAAAAAAAAAAAAAAA